>CAMOHE010043868.1:1562-39835 GCA_946598075.1 Artocarpus hirsutus | reverse complement strand
AAGCTCGTCTTTCAACGTGAAGAAGCCATTTGACAATTGACCCTTTACTAGACTCCCACAAACTGAACGAATGCATCTCTCAGGCAGGAAAAACAAGAACGAATAAAAAGAGCTAGACTCCATAAAACAACAAAGAAAATGAAAAGAGAAAAACAATAAAAAAAAGAAATGGAAAAAAGATAATCATAGGGAGACCGAGAACTCACCAGAACTTAACGCCCTTTCTTCTTTGGCTTCTTGTCCTTTGGTGTTGTCTACCCTCAATTTAGGCTTCCCGAAGAATAGCAGATTGGAGAGGAAGTAGAAAATATTAGTGCCATTTAACATTGTTTTTAAAATAAGTAAAGATATTTTTGTTTTAAAAAAATAAAATTTTTTTAAAAATTATGTTAAGAGTGTTTTTAAAATTTTTATCTCAAAAACCGTGTAAAATATTTTCAAAAATTTTAACACAAAAACAAACAGAACCATTATTTTCTCCTGACCGATTGCCAACAATAAAATGCCATTTATTCACTTTAATGCCCTCACTTGCCTTCAAGTTACTCTAGGGGTGAACAGTGGGTGGTTTGAAGGTTTTTGGGCTGGTGCGGTTTGGTTTTTTTGGATAGCGGGTTAGCAATTAACCAAATCGTAAACCGCCCACCACATGACGGGTGGTTTCAGTTTGGTTGCAGACAGGTATGTTGAAGCGGTTTAAACCTATGTTATTACTCAATGTAATTTTTTAAACCTTTTTTTTAAAAAAAAGTGAAGAAAATTTGTAGAAAATATAAGATGATAATACATAAAGTATACCCAACAACAAGCAAGTTTGATGCCTAAAGACAGTGACCATATTCAAAAGTACAAATTAAGAAACATAATCATTCACTGCAATAAGAAACATCAACTACGGATGAAGTAATGAACAAAGTCAAGAGTCCATAAAGATTAAAGTCTATTCACTGGGTTCGAAAATAATAGAATACTACAAATGAAATAATGAACAAAGTCAAGTGTTCTTTTTCTTTTTAGGGCCTTTCTCTACTAACTTACTTGATTTGAATTTTGATCACTTTAGAAAATAATAGGAGAAATTTCAGTTTCCAATATGTCAAGAGGCAGCCGAGCCCGTGCTTGGAGTGTTAGATTGTTCAATCATCTCTAAAAGAAGAACAAAATCAAATAAATAATAAGTTTTAAAGAATAAGCAGAATTGTAACGAACTTAAAAATCATGCAATTACCTATCTCAAAATTTTTAGAAGTCTCAAAAACTTTTAGGTTTTGATAGTTTTAGGTTTTTTTTGTAAATATATAGGCGGGCAGGTTCAGGTTGAACCCACCCTAAAAAACTTAAAACCAAACCCGCCCACCTAAATATTGAACCCACTCACCAATGGGTTGCTAACGTAAACCCACTTTTTTCGTGATGGGCGGGAGCGCACGTTGGCGCGAGCAGCTGGTGAGTACGGGGCGATTTTTGTATAGCCCTAACTCGCTCCATTCGTTTGATAAAATGACAGGAATAAAATATGACATCTCACTAAAATAATGAATACTAAAATTAGATTAAAAAAAGTGTCTATGATCATCAGGTCAAACAATGTGGATAGGGTGGGACATAAATTTGGAAGAATGTGGGCTCCGTCTCATATTTTATAAGACATAATTACAAAAAAAAATGTATATATAAAAATTGAAGATTTGAATAGAGTGTATGAAAACATAATTAAAACTAATAAGTTAAAACCAAAATATTATACCATATAAAAATTTTATACTATAGTGTTTGAGAGCTTTACACTATAATAATTAAAATTAAAATATTTCTTTCATTAATTTTGTAATTTTACAACCAAAAGATTAATGTTATTCAAAATGGGGCTTCTTTTTTATTTTTATACTATATGTAAAGATAAACAACAATAATATTCACTTATTTTTAGGCTACATTTAGTAGGAGGGATGTGGAGTAGAAAAGATAGAAAAAGTCAGTAGATAGAGAATGCGAAGGATGAGAAGGATTATGCCAATCATTCATGTTGTTTGATAGGTAGAAAGGAAAGCTAAAAAGATTGATGATAGTTTTTTATCCAACTACTATATTGTTTATTTTTTTTATTTATTAATAATTTTATCAAGGATAAAATAGTTTCCTCAAATTTAAATAATATAGACTTGTTAGCTCCTCTCGTCGTTAGAACAAGTGGTTTTAGTGAGTCTAAGAAGAGAACTCATTCCTCTACCTCTCCTCTCCTCTCTTTCCTCCAAACAAGAGATTTGATCATTTCTCGTACCTCTCTCTTTCCACCCCTCTCCCTCCAACCAAATGCACTATCAGAATATATAAAGATTTAGTAAATAAAAATAGACAAAAATCACCAAAGTAAAGGTGTCACGAACTCCGCGTTACCCTTATCCCAATCTTCACTTCTCCTTCTTCTTCCTCTTTGTAGCGCTCGTCAATGATTCTTCAAAAGAAAAATAAAATCCCAACTTAAAATTAAAACTAAATCTTAAAATAAAATAAACCTGTAAAACATAATTATTTATTTTTTCTTATTTATATTTTTCTTCGTTTTCCTCCTCTCATTTTGGGATCGGCACTCCCTCTCAAGAAGAATGGGTCTTTCATTCCTCTTTTTACTTGCTGATAATGATTCCCCTCACCGGAATGAAGTGCAGCAGAGCTCCAGCGCACACGGCCATGTGGCGGATGAAGAATGGGCGAAAGCACTGATTGGACAAGTGGCCAGCTCCGACTGCAGAAGAGCATGAGCTGCATGGAACCTTGATGGCGCACGAGACATCGGATTCGGAACAGGCTGAGTGGGGCGCTAACGTAAGGCGACGCTGCGGTCGGGGATTCGCAGGTGGCTGCTGCTTTGCTACTGAGGATGCGCCCTGGTTGGGAATTGTTCACGTGTAGATCTCCGTCATCGCATGCGCTGATCTGAAGGCTGTTGACTCGAGTAGCTTAGACGCTTGGCTTTGGGCGACTGGTTCTCGCTCTGGATCACTTCAAAATTCGATTTTTTTTTGTTTTTTTGACCAGTTAATCTCCAAATACTAGCCCTCAATTACCTTTGTTGTCTAATTTACGTACGCAAATGAGGTTGAAGTAGATGATTAGAGGAAAAATAATAGTAATAACAACAACATTAATAATAATTCAATTAAATTAAAATAAAACAAACAAAATTAAATTAATAAAAATAAAAAAAATTATATAAAGTTAAATAAAAATATCAAAAATATGACAAAAATATGTATATTAAACGATATAAATACCTCCGTAAAGTTATCATGGTATTTTAAAGAATTGAACACAATTTTTGTAGAAATAATACTTTCTCATTAATTTATTATTATTACAATTTGTGCACTCTTGAATATTCACACCAATAAGACAAATTGAATTAATTTTAAAGAAAAAAAATTGAGGAAAGTACATGGCTGTTTGGTATTATTTTTAAAATAAATGAAAATGTTTTTGTTTTAAAAAATAAAAATTTTTAAAAAATTATGTTAAAAATATTTTTAAAATTTTTACATAAAAAATATACAAAAAATATTTTTAAAAATTTTAAAACAAAACCAAAGGAATTACTTTTTTTTATTATTTTTTAAGGTTCCATTGAACGGCCATCATTCCAAAACATGGAACATATCGTAAGGCCGCAAGGCAAATTGCGTAAACGAAAGAAAGGAAAAATGATAAAAGTGGAACCGTACACGTGGAAGACTTCCATTTGTCAGCACGTTGCTTCTAGATGCTTCCATTAACGCTACATAAAAAATTCCTTCCTTCTCCAGAGTATTCCAATACGATCCCTGGACCCCTCCATAGTCATTTTGGCTTATTTTTCTACAAGTACTATTTGCTCTCTGGTAAAAAATCCAATTCTGAAACACACAGAGAGATAAAGCCTAGAGAAGTTAAAAGATCAGAACGATGTCGTATTTGTTACCGCACTTGCATTCGGGGTGGGCAGTGGACCAGGCCATCCTCGCGGAAGAAGAACGCGTCGTCATAATCCGATTTGGCCATGACTGGGACGACACTTGTATGCAGGTATATATACTTAATTATATATATATATTTATATATATTCACTTTTCATCATCTTATTTAATTCAATCTTCACTATGCTAATACATTTTGTGGTTTTTTTTTTTTTCCTTTCTTCTTTTTCGTTAATTTTATTGTTCGATTGTATATTGGATTTATTCTCTCTGTGCTCTTAGTTTTATTCAATTTTTGTCAGTTTTTGGATTTTACGGCCTTAAATCTAATGAATATTAAGCAAGTGGCAAGCATAATTTGTGGATTGGAATTTTAACGATATACGGAGCTATAGTTCCTAAATTAAACGAATTTGGTGCGATATGAAGTTATAAACAGGCATTAAGTTGTTAATTTTGTTTAACGCTCTTGTAAGAATCAAAAGCAGAATGTACAGGCCCTTTTGGTACATACGTTTGTTTAAATCATAAAAAGGATTTAAACTTTAAAGCGGTTTGGTAGGACAATAACTAAGGTTTAATAATTAAGGTTAGTTTAAATTATAGAAGCAATTTTAAAATGACTTAAATTTCAAATTTTAATTTTTATCTTTTAAGTTTATATAGTTTAAATCATTTTTTACAATAAAAATTATTTTTTTAAATATTAATTTTTATTTTAAATTTGATATGATGTTTTATTCTCGTTTTAAATCTTTACGTTGCAACTGTTAGTATAAAACTACCATTTAAACCAGTTCAAACTATAAAGTTTTAAACTATATTAGAACTCAATTATATGAAATTTAATTGCACTAAAAATTTGTCTAGATTCAACTCATTGATTTAAACTTTGAGAGATTCTCATGAAATTCTCTTATTTTTAAGTTCTTTTTTGGGAATATTTTTTAAGTTGATATATCATAAAATACATATATATATATGAGAGCTAAAAGATTATATTTAAAGAAATAAATACATAACTCTTTAAGCTACGCATTATTCTATTTATTTTGTGTTTGGGAACTCTATTTATATCAAGAACTTCATTGAAATCATAATGTTGAAGTTTTAACCAACTTTTTTATAATGTTTTTACATGTTAATATATTATAGTATTTTTTGTTTCAATTTTCGGTTCCAACTAAAAGAGTGTAGAGTGTTCAGGAATCAAATTGTAACTTAAAGTTGAAACTTAAACTTATAAATAAGATATAAGAATTTTATACTTTTAACATATTTTTTTCTTTACATTGTCTAATATTGCAATTAGAACTTTAATGATGCAATTTGGTTCTCAAACTTTTTGTTGTATTCTCAATCGTCTTATTTTTGATTCAACAACGGAGAAAGTCAAGTGGCATGGGCCTCAAATTTAGGATCCACTTGAGATGCCAAATTAAGTTGGATGGAATTGAGAAACAGCATCTTTTGTGTGTTGTTTTTAATTTTATCTTTTTTTAATGAATATAAATTTTTAAGTATTTTAAATTAGAGTTAGATGATATGTATTATCTAAAAATAATTTGACTTTTTTAACTAAAAAATAATAATAAAGTACAAAAATAATAATAAAAAAGGTAGAAAAATTATTTTTATCTTTGTAGGATTATATTTTTGCTATTCATAAGACTCTGAATCTCAACATAGTAACAAGGTTTCTTTCTTTTATTAATAATGAGATTATAAATCTTTAAAAAAATGTTATATCATTTGATTATTATATTATATTTAACAAGATTTTTATTATAGTATATAAAAATTTTATGATGTAATAATATTTTATTATTATGATAACATATAACAGCTGTGTTTTATTTATAACTTAAAAAAATAATTCTACCTGCCAATCACCCATAGGCAGCATCCGATTCAATGGAAAATTATTTTAAGTGGGTCCCTCCCACTTAGGCAAGTTGGGTGAAAGAATCCAAAAATTTAAATGAAAATAGATTTACCTCATAAGTCATATTTGATTATCATCGAGACTGAAGCGCGTCGACCTACACATTTGTGAGAAGCGTTTCTTTTTTGTCGTTTTCTTGTTCATCCGTTCATCGTTCTGAGAAAGAGGGGGAGAGGGAGAGAGAGGTGTGGTGATGTCGTACTTGCTACCACACCTGCACTCAGGCTGGGCCGTAGATCAGGCCATCCTCGCCGAGGAAGAGCGTCTCGTCGTCATTCGTTTCGGTCATGACTGGGACGAGACTTGTATGCAGGTCAATCGCTTTCCCTAATTTCACCTTCTCTTTTGCCATCGAATATTCTTTATTTTTTTTTTCGTCTTTCTAATTTTCAATTTCATCGTTGTCGAACAACATAACGATAATCTTCTTTTAAATCTTGAATTTCTGTGTGTTTTTAGCTGATTGTGTTGATGTCTGCGCCTTCAATTTTCTTTTCTTTAAGTCGGTTTCCTTTTAGAACCCTAGATTTCCAAATTCTTGATGAAGTTTTGGGGCTTTTCCCCGTCAATTTAGGAAATAAATTAGTATTCTGCAGAAAAGATTTTTGACAGGAATTCTATCGAAAGAAAGTTTTTTTCCCCAATTTTGTGGTGATTTTCTTCTCTTTTCCTTTCTTTCAGTTGAGCTCAAGTAGATAGACAACGAATCTTGTACTACACACCGTGTTTACATTACTAGGTAGATGTATAATTTGTTGTTTGTGGCAAATTTGTTTCCAACGTTTCTCAATTCTTTGGGTTTCTGGATATTCGCATTTGTGCCTTTAGGATTATTCCATCGAATTAAATTAACTTGTATATGCAAAGAGGGGTGTGTATGTGGTTATGCGAAGGAGCGGAACTTCCGTTATTCTTGAAAATGCATGGTTTTGGCTTAGTTTGGGATTTTTGTGCTTTTGAAAGAAGCTTTTCTTGATAGTGAATTAGTGAAAGGGGAATTTGTGTATAGTTGTTTTGAGGCTGGATTTCACTGGGTGTTTTTGGGATATTGCAATTCTTTGATGCTGGAAGAAATGGTTGGCTTCCGATCGAACAAATTGGCTAAGGTTTTATGGAAGTGTATGATGATCTCTCTCATGTAGGCCTTATGGATGAAGAGAAACTCTCGTATCTTTGATGATAAAGAGATGGGGGTAGAGGACTTGTTTGAGAAGGCAAAATTCTCAGCTTTGTTAGGGGTGTCAACGGATAAAGAGTTCAAAGGATACCCGTTTACTCTGATTGTCGTTAGTTGGAGGGATGTAATTGGATTTTAAGTTTGTCTCTTGTCTTTTTGGTTTGTAGTTTTGAGAGTTCCTTTTGTTTTGGTTTTGGTTTTGGTTTTGGTTTTGGTTTTGGTTTTGTGTCTTTTTTTCTTTTTTGAGGACTCTTTGTCCTCTTTAATCTTTGTATTTGATTTTTATCATTATAAAGTGTTTTTCTTTAAACAAACAAACAAACAAACGCACTGCTTGTCTTGTATTGTGTGAAAGATACAGCTCCAAAAGCAATGCCAAACTCGCCTTACTCCTAGTGTGTTGGCAATATGAATTCATTAGAGTACTTCCTTCTTATGTTCATGCATGTTTGCATTTTGGTAATGTTATGATTCACTATTCTGAAGGAGTTGAATGAGCTACAAATCGAGGCAACTGCTTAAAATAGTGATTGTTTTCTGAAGATTTACCCTGTTTTGAAATTGTGGAGAAGAAAACCATCTGAGGTTTGAAAATGTTCAAAAGACAGTAGATTAAACACTGGCTCGTGGTTAATGATTACAATGGAAGCAAATGTTAAAGCTTGTATATCATGTTTGCTCTTAACATACTCGTCATTTCTTTGTAGCTAGACAAGAAAACACTTCCTTTTGACCATCTTTCTATTGTGTTTTTATCTTATTAACCTTTGCAACTGTCTTCCACTTGTGAATATGTTTATAATTTTGCCTTATCTAATGGATGATGTGTTTTCTTTTGGATTAGATGGATGAAGTTCTGGCATCAGTTGCAGAGACAATTAAAAACTTTGCTGTGATATACCTGGTCGACATCACAGAGGTCCCTGATTTCAACACCATGTACGAGTTGTACGACCCTTCCACCGTCATGTTCTTCTTCAGGAACAAGCACATCATGATTGACCTTGGCACAGGAAACAACAACAAGATCAACTGGGCTCTTAAGGACAAGCAAGAGTTCATTGACATTGTTGAGACGGTGTATCGAGGAGCAAGGAAGGGACGCGGTCTTGTGATTGCTCCCAAGGATTACTCCACCAAGTACCGCTACTAAGTTCTTGTGCAAAGTTGTAGCCGATCAATATCTTTCAAGTGAAATATCTGAAACTGGTGTCGCATTGTTTGAGAATCAGTGTCGTGGTATCCTAAAACAATTTCGACGTGCATCTGCAAGATATTAAAGCGAAAGTGATGTAAAACTTGAATTTTCGTCCATATGAATACTATGACAAAAATTTATGCTGGTCGGTTTGTGTCCGTCTATATGCAGAATGATAGACTTTAGAACGTAATCTCATATGCTTTGATCACATTTATGTTTCTTATTCCATTTCAAATGCTTTTTACAACAATGTTGATAGTCGAAAGCGTCAAATTAATCGGCTGACACACAGAGGTATGAAGGTTTTCTAAACCGGCTTTTGTCTTGATTTGCAATGCTCGAGTCAGCCTTGAACCGCAGAATTGAGGCCAGCTGCTCAAGTGTGATATAAAAATTGTGGGATTTACAGTTATTCAACCATGAACGCTTCTCTGTTGTCTGGAGTTAGTTTCTGCCTGTGATTGTGGATCCCGTTCAAGTGGTAGAACACTGTTACGACCCTTCAAGTAACTAAACAAAACTTCAGGAGAGCTAGTATATGGGGGGATTGTTGTCATGGTCGTAAGTACATTGAGCTATGACCATAAGTCTCTAGTAAAAGGTTTCGGATAGGTGTTGTATGGCCGCCGGAGTTGGTAAAGTCGGTGTCAACATGGTCTATGCTACATATTTTCTCGACTACATTGAGCTCGGTTCAGGTCAGTGGTTGAGCAGAGTATCAGAAAACTAGAATTAAACCCTTAAAAAATAAAAATAAAAAATAAAAAATAAAACTAGGATTAAAGAGATTAGGGTCCAGATCCCCAAAATTATTGGGGAATTGAGAGATCCCTAAAATCATTGGGGAATTGAGATTGTGAATCTCTTCTCTCATAGTGAAACCCAACAATCACAGCAAACACAACTCTTATATCAAGTGTAAACTGCAATAATTCTCGTGTCTTTTATCGCTCAAGTGTTCACTTCTTGGTGAGAACAATTCTGGTGAGTCATGAGAAATTTACAGCCCGCTGGACAAGTTTTGTTTTGTTTTGTTTTGTATTTGTACATTTTTGAAGTTGCCAAAAAGCACCCTGTGCTAGAACTGCAATTCCAAATACTCCTTGATATGAAATCAGTTTGATACAGAACAATTGAAACAACCGACCCTTCCCCTTACAAAAGCCGGGACTGCAGAGTTGAACCACTGCAAATTCGAGTGAAAAATATTGTCTGCTGTTTTTGTTCATCAAAAATCTTTCTAGTTTTAAGTTGACATTTCCATCTCCTTTTTCCACTCAAATGGAACCAGCAATATTTCCAAATATTAAATGCTTCAAAAATCAATGAAGCATAACTTGTGACAATCTAACTTTTTCGAGCCGTTACATAACTTAAAACTTAAAAGAGTAAATTGCAACTTTTGTTGCAACATAAACTGAAACATTAGTACAAAATCTTAACTTTGTAGTATTTGTTATACCAAACTCTTAGAAACTGCACTCATATGCTAGAAGAATAGAGTTACGCAACAGAGGCGTCGTGTTACAATTAAAAAAGTAAGCCATTAAGGTGATATAGATTTCTATAGTTTTAAGTTGAGGACTCAGTTCTTCTTAAGATGACCAATAGAAAAGGTAACAAGATTCGTTCCGAAAAGAAAAGATGATAGGAAATAAGAACATGCCTCTTGTTAGGATTTTGTGGTGAAAGCACAAAGTTGAGGCAGCAATTTGGAAGAATCATCTAAGCCGAGAAAGTGGAAACACACACACGCACACATATAACGCAGCTAAAATAAAATAAAAAGGGTAAAGCCTTGGTTTTGGTATGCGGCATATTGTATGACAAATTTCAATGTTCACAAGAGTTTAATTCAGTACTTTGTGGTGTATATATTTTCATGTTAATAAGACTGTGTACTTCAGTACTTTGCCTTTGTTCACATCTTACTTTCCTTGATTTTCTCTGCTTCTAATGGCTTCAACAAATCCAACTGCTAATGTTCCAATGATGTACCACGTCATCCCAGTTAATACAACCGGTAACCAAGAATTGTTCACTATCTGCAATGCTAAAGCTCCGCCTACATGTTCATCCAACCTACCAACTGCTCCGTCTCCATGTAATCGAACTATGGACGCAGCAATCATTGCTGTTCCCAATGGTATCACCAATCTCATGGGGCTCCTTTTGTCGTTCTCCATCATGGTCTGATCTCTGTCATTGCTTTGCTTCCATTTTTTAGGAGGTGAAGCTTCTGTTACAGTTCTCGAGCAGGTGTTGTTTTGGATTGAGGCTGCAGGGAGAGCATGAGTTGATGGAATCCAATAGTCCTCGAAACATAAGTAGTTCTTTGACTGGGTTCTTTTGGTAGTTCCTGAGCTCTCTCTTTCTAATTTCTTCCTAGCTGCAACTGCATCTCGGAGCTTGCCAACATCTGGTTCAGAGTTTCTACGGTTTGTTTTTGTCAAAGATTGATTGGAGGGCACAGTTGATCCGACCGAATTTGGTGTTTGCCAATATAACCAGTTGGAGATTGATCTGATTGCTTGAATTGCTGACATCCTTGCTGCTTTTTGCAGGTCTGTCTCCTGATATTATGATATCATCATGGTTGTTAGTAGTTTACACGTGGATATAGATTATGCAAAACAAAATAAAACTCAGATATTTCAGCAGATAAGCAAATAAAATTAAACTCACGTGAGACCATGCTCTAAATGCAAAAGGGCCTTTTTTATATATTGTACCAAATTTGGTGGAAAAAGAGACACCATTGTCAATAAAGGGGAAGAAGTAAAAGAAGAATAAAAAAAAAAAAAAAGCAAAAAAAAAAAAGGAGCTACCATTGTTAGATGTGGAACAGACCTTGGAATATTGTGAAGAAGCTTTCTCCCTCGCCTCTTGATACCTGATCTGAAATTTCTTCACATCTGTGAAAATGTTCGAGACACGAGCACCTGCTGCATTCCCCATGCCTACTCTTACGTTCCCTCGAGGCTGCTTTGACATCAGAAATTCCAAAGCTGCTAGGTTGGACCTCTCTACAATCCTAGGCAATGACAGACATTCAAGTAGAAAATTATTTAGCTGAAATGTTGCCTAGAGTTTCAGAATCACAAGATACTCTATTTCATGCTTTGGTTGTTTCTCGAAGTCATTTCCTTTACCACAGATTAGGAATTCTCCAAATTCTTCTTTTGAGCCATATATCAGATTCATTTGATGCATCAAACTGCTGCTATATTCTAGTAAGCACATTGAAAACATTAGTTTCTTCACCGGTTATATTTAACAACTACGGATTGTAAGTAGTTGTCTGTTGGCATTTTTGTTTCAAATTTTTATCCTGCAGAACCTAACCAAAGACAAATTATTTGATCACTCCATTTTCGTTTTTCTAGTTTTAGTTAAAATCCACTCTTATACTGTGTATACTCCATGTTTTAAGCCTCAAAGTGCACGGAAATGTCATACCAGGTAACAAACTATTCTGTTCCTATGGCCATACATTTTTACCCTTTTTCTTTCTAATGAACAATCATGCAGAGAGTTTAATGAAAATGAAACTTGGTACTTTAAAATAGCAGAGTCTAGTGCTGCTTTTTTCTTCTCTTTGACATGAATTGGCATGAGAAAGACTATTTTAAAGACGAGTGCTGCAAATGTCAGCTTGCCATTTCCTGAATTAGTTGAACCACGGTAATCAGAACATAAGCTTACTCAAATGTACAGTTCGAATCAATAGGTCTTTAAATCATTCGTTTGTAGTCGAATATTGGATGATCATGTTATACCTCCCAAAAATGGAAACACTTGATCAATGGAGCAACAAGATTAACAATTTTTGTTCAATAAATTACCAACGTGGATGATTGACTCATTCTATGCTAAAAATAATTGCAGGAAATCTTTTGATGACACAAATTGCTATATGAAGACAATTGGTTGAATCCTATGAAACCGTTTCATAGAAGCTCATTGGTATTATCTTCTTCATGTATGTATTTGAAAAAATAAACTTGAATTTGATTCTGCAACTTTCTTGATAAGAATTAGGCCTGGAGTGAAGGCCTTCATTAGCAAAGAGAGGTGGTTAATAGATGTGTTGTCAAATTTACAGGGATCAACCTAGTAAAAACTAAGTTTCCTTTTCAAAACTAGTGAAGTTCGAAAACCATGAAGAGAACTTGTAACACTTCCAAGAAGGATGTAAAGAGTTGATGTGGATGAGGATAGAGTCCACAAAAATAAGATTTTTTTTTTTAAGCTAAACACACACACAAAGAAAAAAGAAAAAAGAAAAAAGAAAAAAAAAACCCTTGGTGATGCAACTCAATAAATAAGGAACACTTTTGCCTACTGCATAACAGAGGAAAAAGAAACTTACGAGATGCAGTCAACTGGACAAGCTCCAATGGCCTCCTGAATTTTGTATTCAGGATCAGCCCACTGAGCAACCACCCTGGCTCTTCCATAAACAGATTCGATTGCGAAAGTCTTTTCAGCAAACAACGCGCATTTTAAGCAACCAACACACTTGACTTCATCAACAAACACTGCCCGTTCTTCGCTGTCTGCTCCGAACCACGCCGAGTAAATCGGTTTTCCTGTATAACCTCGAAGTTCTGCGGTTTTTGCTTGCTCCTGCAGCAATGTCTTGCCATAGTCAAACTAAAGTTCCAAAAGAAACTAATCCAAAATGCATGTTAACTAAATTCAGACCCTTTATTGAGATTTCTTCTTCATCCTTAATTGAAGTTCAAGGGTATATTGAGAGATAGTTCTATAGTCTTGAACAAAATTAGATGGAGGTAAATTTCTTGTAGACAATTTTTAAATAACCCTTTTACTAAGACTACAGAATGTTTTTATAAATTATGGCCAATATCAGGTACATAAGTAGTGATTTCAAATCCTGAGGTTAAGCGCATTCTGTTAACTTTACTAAGGCAGAGTTTGGTTTTTTGGGTGATAGTGAACAAGTTAGCATATAACAGATAAGACATCCTTACTCTCACTCTACAGAACCGGTTCAATTCTTTTGTTTTATTGTTTTTGGATAAGAACAGCCACAACAATATGTTACCAACCTTATCATAAGCCAAACGATTAGAAGGGTCAGAGAGAACGGCGTAAGCTTCGTTGAGAATGATGGCCATGTCGTGCCCGGCCGGGCCGGCGATGTCGGGATGGCACCGCTTCTGGAGGGATCTGTAGGCATTTTTAATCTGAGAATGATCAGAAGTGCTATGGATGCCAAGGAGATCGTAAAGATCAAAGCCCGTGATAGAGCTTGCAGAAGCTCTTGCCCTGCATGGGATAGACCTGTTGCCAATTCTATTGATATTGCAATATTTCCCATGGGAAGCTAGCAAAGAGTTTGAATTTGGGTTTGATATTTTTGTAATCCTTGTTGAAGCTGTTGTGGGTGGTGTGTAAAGCGGAAGACACGGTGTAGGCATTTTTTTTTTTCCTTAGTTTTAGAGACCAATATTCCAAGGAAGTGGGAAGCGGATAAGAAGGAGAAAAGCGCAAAAAAGTGCTTGATTTTTGAAGAAGATGATGAGATAGTTTTTCTTCTTTCCTCGCAATGGTGGTTAAAAGCATGAAAATGACGGAGATATTTTGTGCATGGAAGTTTTAAAGTTTGGATAAATGCAGTGATGGGGCTAAAATTTTTTGTCAGAGATAATATTGTTATTTTTTTTTTTTGGGAAAAAAAAGTAATAAACTGCTTAGTTCTTGAGAATAAAAATAAATACGTTATAATATAATAATGTTTAATAAATATTTTAATAACATTAAAACAAAATTTATTTTTGTGTTAGTGACCTAGAGAGATACAAAGATAACAAAAAACAAAAATGAAAAGAAAGAAAATAAGAGAAAGAAGAAAAAATAAGAAGTTAAAATTAAAAATATACATGTTAAAAAGGATACAAAATTCTAAAAATGTTATTTATTTTAATATTTTTAAAAATATATTATTTACTTATATTAAGAATTAAAATTACGCTATTTTGTACCATTTTTCTTTTTGGTTGTTGCTTATTTAGGTTGGGCTTGGCCGGGCAATCAAAAGGCCAAACAGACAGGCCCCGGACCAGCCTGTTTCACCCAACCAAATTGACGCCTCTCCCTTATCTTACACTTTTAGAAGTTTTACCATATGACCTCAACGTTTGAATTACTCACAAGATTGGTTATGTTGCCGTCAAACTGTCAAATAATAGACAAAAAAAACCTATGTATGATACTCATACGACTAGTTCTTAAGGATATTTTATATTTTATTGAAAAAACTAAAAAAAAAAAAAACAGTTCTTACAAAAATAAATTAAATCTATCAAAATATATTAAACACCAAAAAAAACTTACAAATGATTGAAAAAAAAACACCTTCATGTATGAGAGAGGAGGGTAGCAAGCAAAGCGGTTGGACAAAAAGGGCGTGTGAGGCAAGGAGGTGGCGGAGCAAAGCATGGACCGAGGCAGGGTAGCTATAGGCGAGGCCTGCCCACATACGGCCCTCGCAAAAAGATTTGCACGATTTTTATGTATGCTAGACGAGTTTATGGTTATCTAATTATAGTTTTATAACATCATGATATACAAACCATAAAATAGGTCAAATTTATGGTATGACAAATATTTTAACCCACCGGTCAAACCTATTATTTTAATAATTAAATTAATTTTTTAATAATTTAATTTATGATTAAAAATAATTCTGTATCATGTATTATAAATTCTAATTTGAGTAGCTGCATATTAAAAAGTAGAAAAGTTCATCCAACAATGACAATAAGTTATAGAATTAAGGACCGTAAAAGTTTCGATAAAATAATCCTAGTAGCCTGCAGAAAAAGTACATGACAAATACAACACACAGTACACAAAGACACGAGTACGAAACTCATAAATTTTAGAAAACCAAACATAAAAGTGATTCCACTTTAGTGACAACTCGTACATTTAGTAGGGGTTTAAAAAAATGGTAAAACTTAATAATGAAAATCATTTTTATTGTAACATATAAGAGTTTTATATTATAGTAATTTTTTTTATTGTTATTGTAACATATGAGAGTTTTTTATGGTTTATAACTGAGTTTGTAGTGGAAACTGAGTGGTTCCCACTACTCCCAAACACCCTATTAATCTTAAGCTGAAGTGGGTGTTTGAAAAGATGGTGGGAACCAGTGGTGAAAACTATTTTTACTGTAACATGTAAGAGTTTTATACTGTAGTAATTTTTTTTATTATTACTGTAACATATGAGAGTTTTTTACTGTTTATAATTAAATTTATGATAAAAATTAAGTGGTTCCTACCACTCCCAAACACCCTCGAAGTTTGTTCCCAAGCATACCAATGTCCCAAGGTGAGACAAAATCCACAAACTTTTAAATACATCATACACATACGATGATTGATAAGTTACAGAGTAGTCAAGAAACTTCTTTTGCTACGGTCACATTTGGCTTGCGGTCTGCACCTAGTTGACCACAATTGCGTCATGGCCCGTTCAGCGTTTTGTATCATATGTCAGAACCAGCAGAAACATATGAAATTGGGACGTTGTAGCTGCAACAAAAATTACTATCATTATCATCTCCTCCTTCCCTGTCTATTGCACTATGATTTTCTTACCTCTTGTCCTCTCACGTTTTTTAACCTCCCACTTTTGTAGTTTTTTTAATGTGTGTACTTTCTTTCAATTTGAGAAACTTACAAGTCAAAATTTGGGATATAATTGAAACTTTTAAAAAATTCATATAAATATAATAATTTAGGGGCAAACAAAAATTGTAAAAGATGTAAAAATTGCTTGGAACAAATTGTAAAAACATTCGCTGAGAATGATATTACCACTCCCCACTTGTAACCTATATGCATGGTTTCATTGAGAATTATAATTCACACTATGATATTACTATGTCCTGGTGATTCTACTCCTTTTTCCTTTTTTTTTTTTTTCAAAGGTAATTGTATTTCCAATTAAGAATATACAAACTAATGTAGATTCGAATGATTATATAATATAGGGGCACTTAAACTCCGATTACAGATTGGTTCTGCTGGTAAGTTTTTAATGAAATTCATAAAAAGATAAACCATGATCGAGTTTCAATGATGGGAAACTGAAAATGTACACTGATTATCAAGCACGCATCGAGCTCTTTTAACAACAGTTTTTTAATTGATGAAAAATTCTAATCGAAGACCAAGGCCACGTTTAGGATTATTGTACTTTTAGGACCCATTTGAGATAATTTATGCTTTTACTTTTGTTGGGATATGATTTGGTTCAGCCCAAGTTGTTCAAAAGGCCAAAAACAAATAGTTTGCAAATCAAACCCAACAAGAGTGTTCGATTTGAAGCAATCTGCCATGAGAAATATTATGTCCAGTACTTGTTTAGGTTGAGGCTTCAATCAATTCAATCGAATACAATTCGATTATAATTGTATCTTTTATCTAAGCATTCATTGTCATTGTAGATTTACTCAAGTGTTAGTTTGACAGGATCAATATGCACAACTTGACAGTTGCAGGAAGAAGCATATCCAATCATGAACTGAGATGTGGGAGAAGCCAAATTCTTTCGGCCAATAATGAATTAACGTGTGCCCTATTACTGTGTGCATTATCACCTCCACTCTTTTTGCTAGTTTAAGGCCACGATCTCACACCACCTTCTACATAAAGGAGATAGCAACTTCATGAAGACATACAGAAGATGCTCTATAGAAACTCTGCAGAAATAGCCCCTTACCTTTTACTAAATACACTTCCTGAATAATTTGTAGTTACTTTTCTCATTATAGTGAAGAACATTATATGTAGCTCTTTCACAGAGCAAATCACTCTAAAATTCTCGCATGTGGTATATTTTACTTTTGAGCAGTTTTTGATTTCTTTCTATTTATTATTTACTAACAGTCTCAGTTTTTAACATAATTCTATAGAGTTGAAACTAGTCCAAATAACGGTGATTTGAGGGCCTAAATTTTCAGGTAATAAACTTTTAATTGATCTAATATCTTTATATTTAATTGTAGATCTAATGTCTACAGCTTGGCGCCCACTATGGGGCATTCAGATTGCCAACTCGAGGATCTTTAAGCTTCATCACCAGATATGGCAGATAGTATAGACAACCAGAACAAGCCCAATACTCAGAATGATGAGACTCAAACTATTCCTCAAGGAAACCAGTAGTAGATGGAGACCCTAGCCGAGGTGAAAATGTTAAAAAAGACGCTTCAAGAATAGGCCATGCACTCCTAGGAATGCGACAGACGATTGGAACAACTCAGTGGTGAAAACACAACTCTTAGGAGTCAAATTAGCTGCCAAAACTCTCAAATGGCAACCTATTCATATTACTACCTGTATTATGGGTACTCGACATTCCCAACCACGATAGCAGCACAATGGTAGTTTCAGACACAGCCACCTATCAAACAGCAATCCTCTTTTATCCCATCGGGAGGATGCAACCTTTGTACACTACTCCAGCATCGACATCAGCGACTACAACTACAGCAACACCAACGACTACGACCATAGCAACACCAGCACCTACGACAACAATGACAGCAACGAACACTCAGAATGGCATGAATTAATAGAGCCCCCAAATACTTGGGCAACATGAAAAAAGTGTCAAGCAAACTACTTGACTAGGGGCTACTCAAATGCCAGCCTTGCTGACCCCTAAGACAGTCCAACAAATAATAAAGGAGATAATTGACCAGAACACTAAGTTGGTCGAAGAAAAGATCGACCAAAGGGTTTCAAAGGCTATAAGCAAAACCTTGGCACTAGACAACATCTCAAAGAATATTTGAGAGACTCCATTCACGAGGAGGATTACTTCAATCATCCCTCCCAAGGATGGTAACCTCGTGTTCACATACTTTGACGGAACATCTGACCCGAAAGATCAACTCCTGCAGTACAAAAATGTCGTTAACGCAACTAACATGCTAGACTGGATTCTAGACGAGATAATCTATGTACAAGTTATTCACATAGAGTCTGAAGGTGCCAACCCTTTGAGGTTTAAGAACCTACTCGTTGGTACAATTGACAACTTCAAAGAATTGGCAGACTTTTTTGTCAAAGCCTGCTCAGTACATATTAGGACAGGCAAGACGACAAAAGATCTTTGGTCGATAGTACAGCGTCCAAACAAATCGCTATGCACCTATATAAAACGATTTAGTAAAGCCATCTTAGAAATTTCAAGTTTGGAGGATAGGATAGCTCAAGAGGCTTTAAAAAAGGGACTCTTGCACAAATCCTCATTGAAAAGTAGCATCTACTCAAGATATCCTCAAACCATCTAAGAGGCGTTGAAGAAAGCCAAGGGATGGATCGATCTTGAAGAAGAAAATGAACAGTGTGAATAAGAACTTGTGAGGAACAAGGAATAGAATAAGAGGGTCAAGATACAGCAGAAGGCTTGACCAGATCAAAAAGGAGGAATGAGGACACCGCCAAGAAGGGAATGGAGAAAGAAAGAAGAGCAAAAGCCACACGGGAGAGCAGACCACTATTACCGCCAAAGTACACCCTAAACATATCCCCGATCGAGCTAATTGCATAGCTGGAAGGGAAAGATTACGTCAAATGGCCAAACAAAAGATTAGATTAGATGGCCAAACAAAATGGCTGCAAGCCAATCCCCTGACCATACAAACTACTACGAATTCCATCAACACACAGGACATTTAATGATCGATTGCAAGTCCCTACAACCAGAGATTGTAGAACTATTAAAGAAAGGACATTTAAGAGAATATATATCTAAATAAGGAAAATGAACCTATGGATTAGACCATGAACGAGGTAAATCAAGAAGCTGTCCAACTCAAGAAAAAATGTCGCCACCCCTGCTAGTCAGAAAGGTAATTGAAGCCATTTGTGGGGGCTCCATTTTTCAATGAGGATTCCACTAACTAGATGAAGGCACACCAACAAAGAGCTACCTAAGCGAGCATAAGTGTGACGATTGAGGTATATGGCAAGCACACAATTTTATTTCAAAGTAACAAAGTGTTAGGGCTCGACAGGCCCCACGATGATGCCTTGATTATCAAACTTAATGTCGTAAACTACAAGATAGAAAGAATACTCGTTGATATCGGGAGCTCAGTGAATATTTTATTTCTTTCAACGTTGAAAGTGTAACGCCCCCCTTTACGAATGTCATAGATGTCGTTACATTCGTTTCATAATACTTTTATTTATAAGATAAACTATTTAATTAAAAGGTAATTTGAAAACATAACCCAAGATCCATACATTTTTTTATATATATACATATAAATATACATCAATATTTTACTCATTTATAAACATTCTTTAAATAGTTTATCAAATACCAAATCAAACTAAATAAACTTTTTAAAAACATCTTTAAAATCGACATACACAGTTCGACAGGCCGAACTTAAGACTTCGGCAAGCCGAACTCAATCGGTATGCCGAAGGTTATCCATCGGCAGGCCGCCCGAAGCTTTACAAAATAGGGTTTTAAAATTAATAAGATCGGTAGGCCGATACAGGGCATTCGGCAGGCCGATCCTTACATCGGCGGTCTGACCAGTAATGGTCGGGAAGCTGACCGACAGTTAAAAATCCATTTCTTAAAACAAACCTCAATAATTTAAAACGTAGAACTCATATGATAAAACTATAAAGTTAAAATGTCATAGTTTAAATCTTAAAAGTCTGTCAAATAAACATGCTCTAAAAATTATAAACCATAGTTCAAAAATTTTAAAGGGAACTTCTTCCTTGACGTTTTTCATTTGCAATCATCGTCCTTAGCTCACACGCCCGTCAATGTCCTCCACCTATTCCATAACTCTCTTACCTTTATCTGCAACATGATGTAAAATTGTATAAGCTAACGCTTAGTAAGTACATTTGTAAATCTCACAACTTAAAACATTTTATGAACATCATCATCATAATAGTACACTAAGCACATTTTCATAAGGAACATATCTTTCATTACATTGTCCATATTAAAACTTTATTCATTTTATTAAAATTGGGCCAAAAATCACGTGGGAAAAGGAGAAAATTAAGGAAAAATCAATGATTTAGTTCCACTTACCATATCTCAAAATTTTAAATGAGGAAACCATATCAATTAATCCTAATCAATCAAAAGTCAAATGCTTCATTTCCTAAAATGAGGAAATTAAGCCAAAAATGTGCCAATTAATCAACAATCATTATCCAATCATCATCGTCACAAATTTGGGTGATTTCTGCTGATTGCACGTCAGCAGTCTTTAGCCTACCGATCACTCAATTCAGCCTGTCGAAGCTTTAAGGCCCAGCCTGCCGATTATATTCATCGACCTGCTGTTCAATGAGGTTCATTTCGGCCTGTCGAACTAAATGATCTGGCTTGCCGATTTGCCTTAACATACTAGAATTCATCAAAGCATTAATTATCACTAAAAATTATAATTAAACATATAACATTAATAACATAAACACTTTGAGCATATCGATTCCACGAGACCGTCACCTGTCATAACACTTAGAATAAAATGGTTAGTACCATTATATCATATCATAACACTTAAAATAAAGAAATTACTTAACGTCGTCACTCATTTATCATAAACCGTTACATGAAAATAGACGGGTGTTGCAGAAAGAAATGGACATTGATGAAAAGGAGATAAAAAAATCTACTACTACATTGGTAGGTTTCAACAAGGAAGCAACTATGGCATTAGGAAAGATTGAATTACCTATTTATGTTACCAGAGAAAATAAGATGATGAGTTTCCTTATCATGGACTGCCCTTCTAGATACAATATCATCCTCGAGCGACGATGGATACATGCAATGAAAGTAGTCCCACCCACTTTCCATCAGCGAATTAGATTGCCAATGAAGCGAAGAGTTTGAGAGATCTTTAGGAGTTAAGAAGTGGCAAAAAAGTTGCTATGTCATAGCGATGAAGCATAAAAGACCTACCTTATAGCAATTACAGGCGAATTTGTCGAACAAATCGAGCAACTAAGAGCAGGGCGAGCCAACACTAAAGCAACTTGATGAAGTCTAGATCGATTCAAAGAATAAGCAAAAAAATAGTGAACATCGACTTGCAACTCGACCTAGAGGTAAAATTTGCTATAGTTGAATTTTTGAAAACTAACAAAGATTGTTTCACATGGTCTCATATAGATATGCCTGGAATCGACCCAAGCATCATTTTACACTAGCTTAATGTCGATCCTAATTATCGACCAATGCAACAAAAGAGGAGAAGGCTTGGGGTTGAGTGAAACAACATTGTAAAAGAAGAAGTAAGGCGACTGCTAGAAATTAGGTTTATTCGTCCTGGTTAATACTCTGATTGGTTGGCGAACATAGTGATTGTAAAGAAAAAGAATAGGAAATGGTGAATGTGCGTAGATTTCATCGATCTAAACAAAACATGCCCTAAAGATAGCTACCTGTTACCCCACATCGATTGTGTAGTCAATGTGATGGTTGGCCATGAGATCTTGAGTTTTCTTAGGTTACAATCAGATCCTCCTACACCCCAAGGACCAAGAGAAGACTGCCTTCATCACAGAACAAGGGATCTTTTGCTTCAAGGTTACGCCCTTTGGGCTAAAAAATATAGGAGCGACATATCAAAGGCTTGTCAACATGATGTTTCAAGAACAAATTAGTAAAAATATGAAAGTTTATATTGACGATATGCTGGTGAAGTCGTTGTAGGTGAATCTTATGTGCAACATCTACAAGAATGCTTTGATGTACTTTGGAAATTGAAGTTGAACGCAAAGAAGTACACCTTTGGAGTCGCCAGTGAAATATTTTTAGGATAGCTTGTTACAAGACGAGGGATCAAGGAGAACCCAGAACCCAACTGATGCCATCCCCAAAGACTAAACATGAAATCTAGAAACTTACTGGGCAAGTTGCCACTCTTAGCCAATTTATAGCTCGATCGTCGGACAGATGCCTACCTTTCCAGTTGTTAAAGAAAAATACAAAATTTGAATGGAGCGATCAACGAGAATAGGCATTTCAAGAGTTGAAAAAGTACCTCTCTATGCCACCCATCTTGTTAAAATCCAAGTATGAGGAACCATTTTATCTTTACCTAGTGGTTTTGGAGATAGTGGTTAGCTCAGCATTGATCAGAGAAGAAGAATTGATTCAGAAACCTAATTCCTTTGTGAGCCACATGATGTTATAAGCAGAAACAAGGTACTTAATTGTTGAAAACTTGCTCTTGCACTCATTGTATCTGCTCAAAAATTACATTCGTGCTTCCAAGATCATACAATCATTGTGCTATCTTCCTACCTGATACCTGCCATTCTACACAAGCCAGGCGTCTTTGGAAGACTTACAAAGTAGGTTGTTGACCTCATTAAGTTTGATATCAAATATAGGCCATAAACAGCATTAAAGGCACAAGTACTACCAAATTTTGTTACAAAGCTGACATATGAAGCGCCTAACGACAAACCCCAAACGTGGCCTATGCAAGTAGATGGAGCTAGTAACGAGAGAGGATCAGGAGTCAAAATATTGCTACGATCACCAATTGGAGAGAAATCAAACAAAGCTTTAGATTAGGTTTTAAGGCTACCAATAATGAAGCAGAGTACCAGGCTATGTTGCCAACCTAAGACTTGTTGTGGTATTAAGGGCCACTAAGCTTATGGTAGAAAGTGATTTGAGTTTGGTTGTGAATCAAATTATCGTGGAGTACAAGACACGAGATGAGAAGATAGTCTCTTACTTGAAGCTAGTAAACAAACTGAATACCCAGTTTGATCAGTTCGAATTAAAGCACGTGCCTTGCAAAGCAAACTCCAGGGCAAATGTACTTGCCAACCTTGGTTCATCAATTGAGGTAAAAGAGAAGAGGACTATTCCCTTGGAATGTGTTGAGTGCCCAAGTATCAAGTCAATAGGCGAAACAAATTATATGGACCCAAGGGATGACTGAAGGACACCTATCGAGATGTACATAGCGATGTACAGCCACTTGATGATAATCAAATTGTAAGGAAGATTAAAGTCTAAGCTGCAAGGTACTGTCTGGTAGATGGGAAACTCTATAGGTGATCTATAGCAAGTCCTTACCTCTGTTGCCTTAGAAGAGATGAAGCCAAAAAAGTTATCCGAGAAGTACATAAAGGCTCGTACGGCAACCACTCAAGGGGGAGATCCTTGTGTAACAAAATCAAAAGGCAAGATTATTACTGACCAACCATGCAGAACGACTTGGAGAACTTTACCAAGAAATGTGATAGTTGCTAGAGGCTTATCCCCGCTATTCATCAATCGGTCGAAGAACTCTAAAACATCCGTTATTTTAACAGGTATAATTTTTATAAAATCATATGAATAAAATATCACTTTAGTATTTTTACTAAGTCTCCGTAGTAAATATTTAAATCCTACCTATCACTCATCATTTCTACCAACCTTGTCCCGCTACATCAATGCTCAATTAAGTAGCCTCATTCTCATTTGGAGACATAAAATTAATTTACCTCAACTACTTACAGACATAGAATTAATTCACCTCAACTACTAGGAGACATTAATATATTTTTTCAACCACCTTTTTAATGCTTCCTTCATCTTCTTCTACAACTTGCCTCATTTGCCCCCTCAATTATATTGGTATTATTTGCTAAAAGTCTCCACGGGAGACATGATAATATTTTCTTTTAATGCTCATTTGTTTCTTCCTACAACTTTCCCCATAAACCTACAATTATCTCCCGCTGCTCAATTATTTTGATACCTGTTTATTCAACCATCACCACTCTCTTCTCTATTTTCTCATTCTCTCTTTTCTCACTTCAATTTCTAGCTAAAGACACAAGACATAAAGCTCTCTTTGTAGTCAAGTAACTATAATTTTCAGCCATGTTTGAAGCCACTTTGGAGTCAATTCAAGCTTGATTTTTAACCCAAACTTTGATGTTTTTCAAAGGAGTTTTGAGGTAGGTTTTCTTTAATTCAAACTTGGCTTTAGTATGTATTATCTTCATATTTAATGCATGTTTTCCTCATTATTTGTAAGAAAGGCTAGAGATATAGTTTGATAATGATTTTGGGATAAAACTCATGAGAATATATTTATTATGATTATATAATACATGCTGCCTATTTTGGAATGGTTTTGAAATTTTGAATGAGAATAATATGCTTTAGGTTTAAGAAAAACTTAACATTCCATAACCTTGTATTATCTCTATGGGTAGTAGCTTTTTCTTGAAATATTGGGATCATATGAAAATGAATTTTATAAATTGGTTTACATATTTTAAAAGTAGACATTCTAAGCTTTCCAATGAGCTATCATGAGCCTAAATCGGAGTTATATTTTATTTTTTTTGAATTTTTCAATTCTCGGGTTGGAAACTGGTAAACCTACCAGTGGTAGTATACCATCTGTCTACCTTAAGTAAACCACCCAATAACCCATGTGCTAATTGTATATAGTTAACCTAAATTTGCTCACCTTCTAATCCCTGAATGTCTTGCAACCTTTCCAAAACTATCCTAAGTAGTTTATGAATCTTATTAGAAACTAAAATATATAGATTTATACTTAATTCATTTATGGATGTGGTTATATGTTATGTTTTAGTTTTAATTATCCTTATGCACACCTTAGGATCAAGGGTGTGTGGAGTTTACGTTAATTAAAATTTCTAAGATTAAGAGATTGTTGAGAAGCTTGGAAGGTAGGGATTCTATTACTCATCTTTTGTGAGATTTTTATGGAATTTAAATTGATTGTTTTACCACAAGATATATGTATCTATGTTGAACTGCTATGTTATGAGAATCACATATGAAACTAAGACATGAACTCGCCCTGTATTGATTAGCGAGGAACATAATGAATTAACATATGTTGTTATAAATTGAGAAACATGATTAGAAAAATTAGTACTGCAAATGATATTTGTATATAAAGAAATGGTGAGATGTGAAGAGGGCAGCAGTTACGTCCTTGGGCGCGAATACCCTAAAAGGTAAAATAGGGGAAAGGTGATGATGCTTCCTTGGGTCGAAAGTCCCAGAACACACTATACAAGAATCGACTTGGTGAGGACTTGGGGCTTGATGTCCCCTCACTGGAATGCCCTCGGAATGTTTGGAGGGTGGCCAAGCTTGCCCATTTGGGTTTCGATAAGTGGAGTGTTACTTTATTTAATGTGGATACCTAAGAATAATGATGAATTGCAATATTTGTATATCTATATAAGTGTGAAACTTGGTAATAATTAACTATGGTAATCCACGAGATATGATCATAATAAACCTCATAATCTGGTATATGATGTAAATTAACTAGCCATGCAGTTTTAATGTAGTAATGAATAAACCTTAAAGGTGAGTAATGATTTCCCTACTGGGCATGTAGATGCTCATCCCTATCATATTTACATCTCTCAGGTGGAACTCAGTGTAACTTATCTGATGAGGAACAGGCAACAACACTGTTGATTTCATGTTGGAAGATCTTTGTTTAATTGTAACTCGTCTAAATTATGTAAAATTCGTATTTCCTTTGTGATAGTTGTGTTAAGTTATTTGGGAATTGTACTATAGTGATGATGACTGTATTTTAAATATTTGGTGCTATACTAAAAACTGTGGTTTGTATTTTAAATGTTTATTTTTATTTTTATTTTTGTTTAAAGACCTATGGGCACTGTTTAATGGATTTAAATAATATTGAATCTAAGTTTATTTTTATTTATTCAACACTGCTAACCCGAACATAGGGGCGTTACAAACTCTCATTAATTAGCTTATCATTTCTGTTCATGAAATACTCAATAGATGTTGTCGGACTCTTCCCTCTAGCTCCCAGGCAAGTTAAGTATCTTCTTACTCTTATGGATTATTTTTTTAAATGGGTCAAAGCTGAAGTTTTTGTGGATATCAAAGAATGAGATGTCGAGAGATTCATTTGGAGAAATATCATCTGTTGATTTGGAGTACCAAGGGAGATCGTCATCAACAATGGTTCCCAATTCATATCTAAGTCCTTCAAGAAATTCTATTATGATTGGGACATTGTTTTGAGCTTTTCTATGCCCAGATTTTCATAAGAAAACGGAGAAGATAAAGCGACGAACAAAATGATTATCAAGAACTTAAAGAGGAAGTTGGAGGCTAGAAAATGGCATTGGGTTGAAGAACGCTTGACGGTTTTGTGGGCTTATGAAACAACACCAAGGCATACAATAGGTTAATCCCCATTTTTCCTTGTATATAGTATCGAAGTAGTCGTCCCAGCAGAGGTTGCCACTTGGGACCTTTAAGTCTATTACTTGCTCCTCAATGAAGAGATGATGCGAAATGTGCTAAATTTGATTGACGAAAAAAAAGGGATGCTTTTTACCACCTTAGACGTTACCATTGAGGGCAAAATGTCTTTTTTTGCAAAAATAGCAAAACGGACCCCCAAAATGCTTGAATTAGAGGAAGGCCAATAATGGGAATGTTGCCTTACCTTTGAAGGTGATAAAAAGGGGTTAGTAGATAAATAAATAAGTTTTGATATGCCTAAACTTCTAAAAACCAAAGTTGGCAATTTTTATGCTTAGCTATCGACATGTAGTTTGATATTAAGTAAGATTGTTAATGATAGAAAATTGTCCAAACAGTACACGTGGTCGAAGATTGAAGGGGACAGAAAAATTGACTGTGCACGATGTAACTACCAAGTAAATTTTGAGCCCCACCTACTGTAACACCCTAGAACTTCTAATGCATTAAAAATGCATTAAGTTAAGGATTACATTAATATGAAAAATACAGTTTAAGGAAAAATACTGTATAATAACATAGAAAATTGTACAATATTAGAGTAATGTAATGTAAGAATTAGACTGTTTAAGTTAAAGCAGTGTAGAAATAAATTGTTTAGAGAATATGGATGAATAAGAAATGTTATGTTTGGCCTCCAAAAATAAACCAGAGGCAAGTAAAATATTTTATACAGTTTAGGTATATATTTTTGCACTAATTTTACCATGACAATATAATAAAAATACCGTGTGGTGAAAAATTACATAGTGTAAATTTTGTGGCCCACCAAGTGGACACCCAATTGAATTTTATTTGACCACCAAGCCATAAAAGGTGGCCCAATCCCCTTGAGACACCTAGTAACCCAATGGGTTACTTAATAAGTCACCTAAGAGGATAAGGACACATTAAATGTTAAGTTTAGCCAAAATTTTTCTTCTTCTTCTCCAAAACCCATGGCCACCATTGGAGGAGCTTCCCAAAATTTTTCTCAAGTCCAATTCTTAGCAAAAATAGCCTAATTAAGTTCAAGAGGCAAAGTTCAAAGGATTTTATCAAGTTTTAAGGTAAAAACCTTAACTTTTTTCAAGGTGTCTTATGGTTTTTCTTGGGTTAAGGAAGGAAAGTTAATTCAAAGCATTTTTGTGTGAGAAATGCTTAGGAAAAAGGTTTTAAAGGAGCTCTTGAAGTGCTAGAAGCACAAAGTGTTATTTGGGTAAGTTTTGATTTTTAAAGTTTTAAAATTTTGTGATTTTTGTTTTGATTTTTATTCCTTTAAAAGCATGTGGGTTTTGAAGCAAAGCTTTGATTAAATCCCATAGAAATATGATTTATGGTATGTTGATGTTGTGAAATTTAGGGTTGAATTGTTAAAATCTTAGTTTTTGCAAAAAGTTCTATGTTTGTAATTTTAGTACTAATTTTGCAAAAATGATGATTTGCCATAAAAATGATTGAAACAAGGGTTGGAACTGCCCTTGCAATGGTAGAGATGTTGATTAAAAATGGATTTTTATAAAAATGCCTCAATGACTAAATTGAAAGAAAAAGTTTCTTCTCGACAGAATTAAAAAATGCCCAAAAACACCCCTATACAGTGGAACTTTTGAAAAAGTTAAAACATAAAAGTTATAAATCTTGACGAAACTATTAAACATAATAGACAGTTCATCAGAAATCTTAACCGTTTGTGAGATTTTAATTTTTTAAGAATTTGTTAAAATTGGAAAAAATTTTAAAAGGGCAAAAATGTCATTTTTCTAAAGGATTTTGAATATGGTACTTTAAGTAAAAATGTTCCTCATGAAAAATGGGGACTAATGGTGTAAAAAGATCATTTTTTGTTTCGGGGGCAAAAATGTAAATATTTTTGTATTTCAGGCCAAAACTATGAAATTGGGTGAAAACTGGGTTTTCATTAGAGAACATTGGTTTCCTATACTCCTATAGGCAGCAAGTATTATAAATACTAAGTTTAAAAGGATTTAAAGTTAGGTAAGGAATGAATGAAAGAAAAACGTTAGGGGCAAAATTGTCATTTTATAAAAATGGTCAAAATGGACCCAAAACGTCTGATGTTGAGAAATGTTTCTTAGTGGCAGTTTTTTCGTATTATGTAGGTAATGAAACATTAAGGTTGAGCAATGGGTTTTATGGAGTTACGACGTTGACGAAACAACCCGAAAAGGGTAAAAACATCATTTTTACGAAAATGGCTAAAACAGAGTCGAACACTTTGATTTAGCATAACGTTCTTAGATGAAAAATATTCCGTAATATGTTAAGTAATGAAATCACTAGTGAGATGAGAAATATAATAAGGGACGCTTAAGAACAAAAGTAACCCCGGTGGGTTACAAGGCTAAGTGAAGGAAAGGTAAACCGATGGTTTATAAGGTTAAGTAAAGACAAGGATAAACGGATAGAATACAAGTCAAGTTAATAGGAAAGAATGGTTTATGTTTATGTTTTATTATCAATCGAGTAGATTGATAAAAAGAAAGTTAACTAATTAGTCAGGTGTCATATGATCAAGACACAAAGGCCGACTAATGAAAGGAAAAACAACTGAATAGAGAAGCTAGAGCATAGTTCGGGTAAGTTTCAAACTTTACCTGCAGCATGAAGTAAATGATTTTTAAATATTTATATATACGTTTATAAATGAGTTTCCAATTATTATGCAAGTTTCTTTTAAAGTATATTTGCATTTATTATGCAAAAAGTTTTAAAGATTCAAAGCAAGATTTGCAATGAATTTACAACTGTATGTTTAAATTCTATTTGCATATTGATATGCATAATGTTTTTAAAAGTTCAAATTATAATTTGCAAAGTATTTAAAGTATGTTTTGCATTCGGATAATGCATAATGTTTTATATTTTAAGTTATAAGTTTATGATGCATTTGTTATGCAATAAGTTTCAAAATAAAAGTTATGATTTGCAAAATGTGATTGCGTTATTGTTGCATTTGTTATGCAATAAGTTTTAGAATACAAGTTATGATTTGCAAAGTATGTCTGCGTTATAAGTCGCATTTGTTATGCAATAGGTTTTAGAGTATAAGATATGATTTGAAAAGGTGTTTGCATATGATGTGTTAGCAATTGTTATGCTTATTAACGTTTAAAAGAAGGTAAAGCACAGATGATAAAAGAAAGTATCATACCAGCCTCCTAGTTATAAGGTAATGAAAGTAAAGTCAAAGTTTGACCTCCTAGATGTGAGGTACATGACCTCGATGTTTGATGATCTCAAGTCTTCCACAAGGGAAATATCATGTTTATAATCTCATGATCGATAATATTAGTACGAACACTAAAGTAAGTTAATGAAAGTTAAGGAACAAGGATAGAAAGTCAAAGTAAGATAAGGAAAGTTAAGGAATGAAGATAGAAAGTTAAAGTAAGAAAAGAATGTTCATAAGACACTCATAATCGAAAGTTAATAATTGAGCATAAATGAAAGCATGCATTTTGATTTTACTTGTTTTCCTTATTATGAAACATTTATATGCTATAGAAAACATTCTGAGGGATGTTTTATATTAAGTGTTTATGAAAACATAAATAATGTTTAGGAAGAGTAATCTGATGATTGTTTTATGTTAAGTATTTTATGTTAAATGACGTTTATGTTAAGACGTTACAGAATGCTTTATGAAAACATTTATGAAAAACAGTTTAGAAATGTTTTATGAAAAATGTTTATAAAAAACTTTTATGAAAAATTTTTCAAGAGAAAGGTTTTTATGAGAAAAGTTTTTAAAGCATGTTTCAATGATTTGTAAGAATATGTTTGAACTTACTGAGCGAAAGCTCATAAAAAGTTTCTTCATGCTATAGGTAGTTTTATGGACGACCAGTAGGACTCGTTAGAATAGCTGGGTGCTGCAGAGGGCAATGCGAAGATTTAGGTATGGATACCGCCACACTAAGTTTCCACTATTCAAAAGAAAAAAGTTTTCCACTATTTAATATAGTGTTTTCAAAGTTTTAAGAAATGTTTTCAAAAGTTTTAAGATACATTGTACTAAATGTGTTATAAAATTATAAAGTGAAGTTTTAAGCTATGATTTAATAAATGTTCCTTGTTAAGTTTTAAGAAATGATTTGAAATGGTTTTAAAGTCAAGTGTTGAGCGGGGTCTCAACTTGAATGGCGATAAAGGTCGCAACAGTTTTTAAGTATGTTTTAAAGAATGTTTAAAAAAAATTTAATTCAGTATATTTCTTACTAAGTAAGTAAGATTACTGTTTAAGAACGATGTTTAAGAAAGTAAAATGACTGCCCAAAAAGGCAGGTCGTCACACCTACAGGATGGATAAAAACGGTTTTCAAAAAGATAGTATTATAATATTGATTAATCAAATATCTTGATAAGATATCCATTTTAAGTTCTTTGAGCATCACTAATGGTATGTCACTCTAATGTTTTTAAAAAAACTAGTAAATGATGCACTGGATAAGATAAGAAAATGTTATACCAACTTCCTGACGTAAAGAAAGTTCTAAGTTATGTTACGGTCTCGGTGTTACAATGACCATTATGCGCATTTGGTACAAATACTTGGACCTAGTTAAGTTAAGTAAGGGTCATAATATAAGTTCATAAATGAGCATAAATGGATCATGTATATAACTAGATAAATCATTTTGTGGGCTATGTTTAGACTTACTAGCATTAGCTCACCTAGTTATTTTATGCTGTAGAAAATTCAACCAAGAGTCCGAAATAGTATCATTGGGAAGTTGACAATGGTGGATAGGCAAGTGTGTAGTAAAGGTATAGATATCGTTGCAGAAGAGTTTTCGTTGTATATTAAGTATGTTTAGTATGTAGTATTGAAGAAAAATATATATATGTTAAATAAGTTATGGTATGTAACGCTAAATAAGTAAATGTAATAAAATCTTTCACAAACAATCATAGTATTATGAAATGTACTACTATAAATTAAAAGTTATTTAAAAAAATGTGTGTATTTTTTTTCATGTTCTAACTAAAATTTTTAAAGTATAAAGGAATGTTTAGTTACAATCTAAAAAGGTGGGTTGTGACATTAGCGTTATCCATTTGATATTGTAATTGTGTATAAAATAATAAATTGATACTTCATAAATAATTCATAATTAGAGTTATCTAAAATCTGTGAACCTCTCTAATTATATCGTTATCCCTAAATGCTATTGATTATTTAATGAATAATAAATGCATGAACTTAATCTCAAATTTGAACTCTCATATATAATTCAAGACCCAAATTAATACTTAAGAGAATTATTTATCTACTTATTGTTAAAAAAGGAATCTATTTCATCTTGTAACATTTACATTCTTGGCTACCTATATCATTATGCCTCAAATTACAAGAGATATAATCAGATTCTTGAATTCATACCACGTACATTAAAAGACACAATTCCATAAATAGGAATCTATTAATAACTCAAGATTAAGATTATGTTATCTATAACAATTGATCAATGTACTTAGAACTTGTTATATTTGAACGAAAATTATTTAGCCATTCATATCTTATCATGTCCCTATCCAACATAATCCCATAATGTGTTGTGAACTTATTTAATGACTCATTAAATTAATGATTCATATAAGACCGTCTTATTTTTCAATGGAAACAACCTGTACTAATAGCGCTTAATTAAAGACCCAATACTTTAACTGAATAACTAATGGGGTGTTTGGCAATGGTTTCCATCATTCAGTTCTCACTACAAACTCAGTTATGAATAGTAAAAAGCTCTTATATGCTATAGTAACAATAAAAAAAATTGCTACAGTGTAAAACTTTCACATACTACAGTAAAAGTGGTTCCCACCACCCTTTCAAACACCCACTAATTATAATAATGAATTATATACTACTGACTATTTTAGTTTTCATTGTTAAATACTTTCCTCCTGTGTATAATATTTATATACAACATTTAAAGTCGCATATATAATTATGCAATTTTAATAATATTTATAAAATATTCAAAATACATACACATAAATATAATAAAAAATTTATTTTATTTATTTATAGATATGTCTTTGCAACAACATTAATTGCCTTAAGAATATTTACCATATCAACAAATATTTGTACCCTTTGTATTTGTACGGCGGGTCTCCACTTATGGACATTGTTAAAGAAATTTTCATTATGTTGTTGGTATTTTCATCTGGGATATGGATAGTTGACGAAGGTCCTTAAATAATGGGAACAATGTATTATACTTATCTTTCCATTAATTTTTGAAATGTAATAAATTTTTCTATCTTAATCATATTTCATATATACGTGAATTATAAGAGTTTTTAGATTGTGAAAACTGTGAGTGCTCGAATAACATTCGCCAAGATTATAATTTTTGATATAGTGAGACCATTGCAAAAAAATTCTTGTAGCTATGTTAATTGCGGATTCAAATTCGAGAGAATAAAATACGTTTCCGTCAAAAACAAATGCATACTATGCAATGAAACTTCAACTATATTCTTAAGCTTTCTTTGGAGAGTTATTGAGCAAAGCTATCATGCACTTGGCAAAGCCCTAACCAACTACTCATAGTTCTTATTTCATAGCTTTTTAGCATGATTATGTGACAATTTGAATCTCACAACTTTTTTTGTTGGTTCAAATAGTAATTGAATTATTGTTTTCATGGTGTATTCAACAATAAGAATAGGTTTGGTCAATTCTTTCTTTTGGTAAAAAAAAAATGAAAACAATAATTCAACAATAAGAAATAACTTGGGTTTGGCCATTATACCCTAAAATTAACGATTTTTAATATGCGTGTCTTATATAATTGTTTGAATGAACCCGTTATTATCTTTGTTTAATAAAAAATTCATCACCTTTAGTGGGTGTTTGGAAGAATAGTGGGAACCACTTTTACTGTAGCATATGAGAACTTTTTACTGTAGAATTTTTTTTTTATTTGTTACTGTAGCATGTGAGAACTTTTTACAATTCATAACTGAGATTGTGGTGGGAACCACCCACGCCAAACACCCCCTTAGATACTTGTCACATATGCATGATCAAGAGCTATCATGATTTTCTTACCCACTTCATTTAATTTTTTAATACAAAAGCAAAACACCATAATTTAAAACATAAGAATTTAATTTCCTTTTCCAAAATTGAATTCCCAATTAATAAACACAACACAGGGTATGCATCTTATAAGAGTTTTGTTTTTTTTTTTTTTTTATTGTCTTTGTAAAATGTTTCGACCTGTTTAGCATGGCTTCTGCTTGTGCTTGTAGTCAGTAAAAGAAGATAAACAAAGCTGTAGCTTTTTCAGTAAGTATTTAGAACTATATTTTTAAAAGAGTTTTTATGAGTCAAAATAATTTTATTTTTTTAAAAGTTACAAAAATATTATATTTAATCTTATAACGTATTATTGACACTTTGGAACAAGTTTCAAAGTTTTTTTTTTTCAAAAATTCTTTTTAAAAAGCCTCATTTTGTGGCTTTGACATGAAGTATTTCTGAAGAGCAAAAACACTTTTGACAGATCATCCAAACACTTCCAGAAATAACTTTTGAGACTAAAGAAGCCAAAAGTAGTTTTTAAGAATCCCTCCCAAACATACCATATGCCTTTTAGTACACAAAAATGTAAAAATTTTCTAAAAGAGGCTTGGTTAGCAAATGCTTTGAAAACGAGAGTGAAAACCAAAAATGATGAGAATGAATTTTGTTAAGAAAATAGAAAATGGTTGAAAGTTTTTTTTGCCGTTAACTTTTCTTTTTTTTTTTTTGTGGTATGATCCATTTGGTAAATAGATTCGAATTAGTGATTTGAATTATGATTTGAGTTAATGATTTGAATTGTTATTCGAATTGACATTTTTATATGCATTTAAGTTTTAATCTAAGTATGGAATAAAATTGAAATTTGTGTTTGGAGATGTAGTGAAAATAGTTTTTGATTTATTAACAAATATAATAAAATCTTAATGTTAACGTTCCTAAAACATATGCACTATAGATATTAATTTATTCCTTTCTTCATTAGGTATAAATGAAAACATAATCATCTCAATTAGAAATCAAATGAAGAAGTTATAATTTTTTCTTCCTCAAATATACGGAGACAATTTTAGTTTTTACTGTAGTAGATATATCCGAATATAAACAATTTAGGGGGGAGTAGAACTTTAAAAATTTGGATTCTTGATACTCAAAGGATTTAGATTTTAGGAGAAACAAATACGTATACAAAAGATTCTTGCTACTCGAATCTAAATTGGATCCTATTGAGTATTAAGAGTACTTAAAACAAACAACCTGTAGTTTACTTTTATATTTTTTCTTTCAACAACTAATAAAAAACCAAATAAATCCTCCTCAAAAGAAAAAAAAAAAAAAGAAAAACATATCAAAGTATGTGTTTTTTATATTTTATGCCAATGTTTGGATGCAGAGGTTTTGGAGCCTTTTGTCTTATAATGGCTAGAGTTGAATTGAGAGGACTTTTTTTTTTTGTTTTTTCTTTTGAGAGGTTCAAAAGTTTTTTTCTTTTTAGGGAAAGTTCAAAAGTTGTTTGAGGTAGAAGGCTTTTTTTTTGGTTATTTTACTTCCTGTTTGGCATAAGTTTCAACCACAATCTCAGTTATGAACAATATAAAACTCTCACATATTACAGTAAGAAAAAAATTATTATAGTATAAAGTTTTTACATACTATAATAAAAATAGTTCTAATTAATGATTTCCACTACCCTTCAAACACCACACTAAACAATGTAAAAGATGTTTTATAAAAGAATAATAACAGAACCAGTGAAATCATGTAACATACAGTTTAATGCTCATTACTTAGAAAAATACTTCAAATCTTTTTTTGGTACTTATATTATATTGATTCTTTTTCCATTCCAAAAAAAAAGAAACAGATATTTTCCTTGCAAAGATTGTTTTTGCACCAAAAAAATATTATTATATTCTCCGGAGGTTCTTGACTCATCTCAGAGAGTCGCATCAACAGTAACAGCAGTACAGAAATCATTAAAAAAAAATAACAGTAAAGGCAAAAGCAGATCAAAAATGAAGAGAACAATCAATAATCAGATCATATAGAAAAAAGCAGACCGGAGAAGGAAAAACCCTGGTTCTTCAGAAAGCAAAAACAATTAAAAAATAAAATAAAAAATGTTTTTGGGGTTGGTTTTGCCGCCACATTTTCAAAACGCTCACAGTATTACTCCCCTTTATAGGCTGTTTGTCTGAGCTCTTTTCCCTCTCCGTTTCTCAAAACCCGCCCACCGTTTCCATTTCCCCATAACCCCATTCTCTCTCTCTCTCTCTCTCTCTAAAAATCTCTTTCCCTTTCTGTTTCTCTTTTTAAAATTCAAAATTTCTTGCTTGAGTTTCCATGGCGCCTAGTTCCGACCCACCGCCAAACGACGGCGGCGAAGATTATAAAGCTCCGGTGAGCGACGGGAAAGTTCCGGAAAATGTCGAGAATCTTCTGGAAAATCGCACTCCCTTGGAGGTGCGAGAAAGTGAAGCGAATGAGAAAAAGAGGCGCGGTAGAAAGAAGGTTGAGAAGCCGAAGAACGATCAGGAAGCTAGGGATTCTTCGGCAATGCAGATCATCGGAGGTGAAGGAGTAGTTGAGAAGAGAAAACGCGGTCGAAAGGGTAAAAGTTCGCAACTTTTGGTCAAGAAAGGTCCCGGAAGCAAAAAGGCGAAGCTTGTTGTGGAAGGTAATCGGGAGAACGGAGAAGAGGCGAAGGAGGCCGAGGAAGTTAGGGTTTCGGAGATGGAGAATGTTGTGCAAAGGGAGGTTGTTAATGGAGGAGGTGAAAAGAGGAAACGTGGAAGGAAGAAGAAGGAGGTTGTGAAGGAAAGTTCGGAAGTTTTGGTCGAGAAAGTTCCAGAAAAGGCACGCGAAGTTGTAGGAAATGATCGAGAGGAGGACAGTTCGGAACTTTTGGTCAAGAAAGGTGGGGAAAAGGAGAATGTTGTTGTGGGAGAGGATCTGGAGAATGGAGAAAACGTCAAGAATGCTCAGGAAGTTAGGAATTTTAAAATGGAGAATGTTGTTGAATACGTTGGCGATGGAGTTGGTAAAAAGAAACGTGGACGCAAGGGTCGAAAGACGGAGGTTTTGGAGGAAACTTCAGAGATTTTTGTCAAGAAAGGTGGAGAAAACGCGAAGCTTGTTGGGGAAGATTATCAGGAAAATGGAGAAAAGGGTGAGAAAGATCAGGAGGGTAAGGATTTGGGAATGGAGAATATTTTGGAAGTAGTTCTTGACGAAGTTAAAAATATTCAATCCGGACAAAATGGTCAGGAGAAGAATGTTTTGAAGGAAAGGTCAGAAGTTTCGGTCGAGGAAGGTGGAGAAAAGGCAAAGCTTGTTGCGGAAGATGATGGGGAGAATGGTTTGGGAAAGAGAGAGGAAGGTGAAAGGACTCTTATTGGTGATTCTGGAGATTTTCTTTTAAAGAGCCGACTGAGGCGTAGAAATACAAAGGTCGTGTATAGAGACGAAGTGAGTTTGGGATTTGATGAAGGTGATGAGGATGGCCAAAGGGCTTTGCGAAAGAAGCTGTAAGAAGCGTCGTGGGAAGAGGAAAAATACCGAGGATAAGAAGGTAGTCATTGAGGAAGTCCAAGAAGGAAAAGACACTGGAGATGTGTTAACTAAAAAACGTGGTCGGAAGGTTAGAGGAAAGGCTAAAAGTGATGAAGTTGGTGATTTGGAGTTTGAAGGGAATAGAGATGGCGTTTTAGAAGGAGAAGATGGAAATAATCAGTGCAATGAGGCACCCAAAAAGCGTTTGATAAGGGGTAATGGTAAAAACGTAAATACTGGAAAGAAGGGTTCAAGCGGAAGTATTTTGGAAAATGGGGGAAGTTTGAATCAAGAAAGGAAGGGAGTGGGATTATCAGAAAGTGACAATCATAAAGGTTATTCACTGAGGACTGCAAATGTTCCAGAGCCAGAGAAGCCAAAAATAAACAAGTTACACCCAAAAGTAAGATTTTTTTCTTTGTGTATTATTTTGTTACTTTATTTTACTTTGAGGTCTGTCTTTGATATTTGATTTGACAGTTTATCGAAGAGGTGTCCTTAATGTGCCACCAATGTCAAAGGAATGACAAAGGCCGGGTTGTTAGGTGCAGAAAATGTAAGAGGAAGCGATTCTGTGTCCCTTGCATACAAAACTGGTACGGGTATATTTGCAATATGTTGATTTCTTCTCTTTCAGTTGCAACGTGTCCATGTTGTTGTGTTTATATTAGTCTTGGCACCAAATTGGATAACTTGTCTGTTTTTAGGTTGGGAAATGAACAAATTGTTATGATATATTTCAAAGGATAAACTATACAACCTTTATATAGGTTACAAGAATAGTCTACCTAGGAGCTATTTATAGTAACAATATATACAGGACTAATTACACAAATTAAGGCCTAATTACAAGATATTTCTATACAGGACTAATTACACAAATTAAGGCCTAATTACAAGATATTTCTATACAGGACTAATTATACAAATTAAGGCCTAATTATAAGATATTTCCAGCTTGCATTGACTCGGAAAATTAGGGAACAAATTCCTTAAAATCTGAGTGTACAAATCATGCAAATTTGTCAACAGTGCAGATTTGTCAACAC
>CAMOHE010043867.1:0-20578 GCA_946598075.1 Artocarpus hirsutus | reverse complement strand
AAAGTGGCTAGATAGAACTAAAAGTTGGTGAGCAAGATGGAGTTCCTCATCGTAGTTTCGGCTCTTTTTCCATCGGGTGTCACTTGTCAGGTTTGTTCACTCTCCCTGTCTTTTTTTGTTTTTATTTGCTTTTGTGTTCCGGAACACAGAAGAGCTTTTCAGACTTCTTGTCATACCATCCCATAAAAGCGTGAAAATTTTTATCGCTCTTAAAAACATAGAACTAGAAAACAGCGTACGTGTCGTTATATTAACACTGTTATGTTGGACGGAATATTCGGATCTTCAGACATAAGATCTGAGTGATTGGACAGGAATTTTGTCCAATAGTACGTGATCCAACGATGCCTAAATCCCTGCGTCCAATACATCTCCAGTTATTCGAGGTCGAGCTGGAAAAGAGCTCTGCCAGGGTTTCCCGAAAAAAAAAAAAAAAGGAGTTCTAAAAGTGCTGGAGAGGCGCTGCCCCCTCTCCACCTGGGGAAAAAATTGGTTAATAATCATTTTAAGAAGTTATTTTGAGGCATAATTTTGAGTAAGACTTATTTTATAAAAGTGACAGATTTTGTTAGATTTGTCTTTTTTGTCTCGAGTAGATCGAAATCATATAATTATTTACTCAAAATGGTAATCGGATGAATGAGAAATTGATGATTAAAATGTGCCCATTGACATTTAGATTTTGTTGAAAAAAAGCTTAAATGTAGAGTCGTACATTGGTTAGGCATTAAAGCTTGATATAGTTTTTAAATGGTTGCACTTTTGTGCTTAGATATTGTTGTACCTAAGAGGATCTCTCATGCTCAGGGGGTGCAAATCACGACTCGGTAGGTTAGGGGCCCAATGTGTACACCCACGACTTAGGCGACCCAAATGCTGGGTTCATTGGGCCTGCCTTGCGCGAGCTATGTTTTGCAAAAATTTTTATTGCTTCCAACAATAAACAGCTTAATGGCTCAGCATTAAACCTGCTCATAAAGCTGCAGTTAGTAGAAGTTAATGGTGGGTTAATGGCACCATATTAAAACTCATAAAACTTGGGTTAAGGGCACCAAGTTAAACCTTATAAAACCTCATAAAACTCGGGTTAATAACACCAAATTAAACCTCATAAAACCCAAATTTAAGCTATGTTGTAATAGCCCTTGACCAACCTTTATAAGAGGCTAGTTTTCGTCAATTTGAGACATGAATTGCATACAAAGTCATAAAGTTATTCCTTGTTTTCAAGTTCTATCTAGTTTTGTTGCAGTTGGTTTTTGGTGATAGATCAGGAAGACGCATTTCAAGTTTACCGGAGATAGTATCCGATAATGCTTAAGATTCCGTTGTAAGTCACTGTATCTTAGGAGATATGCGTCCGTCAAATCCTTATGCAAAGCCGAAGGGGACGAATTTGTTTTAAGGAAAGTGTAAGCCACTCGTGTTCCGACTACCATTCTTGTTCCAATTAAGATTCAAGCTCCATTTGAAGGTTGAACCTTGGTTGTAATATTTTGTCTTTAATTTCATAGTAATATTCCTTCCATTATTTCCTTTATATTACACCTGTTTATTATTTATCTCATATATTTTTCTTACACAATGAATGGCATTGCCTTTGGGATGGCTGTCGAGAATTGGACCCATGAGGAGGGGAGGTGGGACCCATGAGAAGGGCTGTAATCTACAGCTACAGACCATCGACAGGGTCGACAGAATTTTGTGCTGGCGCACTCAGGAGGAAACTTTTGTGGAGGGATCCGACAAAGTCAAAGAGAGGATAGGTCAATTTCAACGGCCAACGGTCGTTTCTAGCCAAGAAGGGAGAAGCTCAATGAAGTGAAATGTAGGACAACACGAGAAGAAAATGGTTGGAAGCTATGTGAGGCCAGAGGAACCAAAGAGAAGAAGAAATGTCTAGTGAGAGGAGGAAAACATCGGTGGCGAATCGGCTCTAACAGGTTTCTATGGGTACGGGATATGGCAGCCCAGCCTTTGCGACGACTCTTAAGCTAAATCCGAAAGGGGTGCCAACCAGAGGGGTAAATTGTCAACAATCAGATCAACCCATAACTAGGCAAGAGAGGAAGTTATGGCAGTAGCAGTGGTGGAGCTTGTCTCTCTGCCAAAGTTTTCTCTTTATGTTTTTGTTTTTCTTTGTACTATAGATCTGATTTTGGTTTTGTTCGTTTTGTGTTGTTTGTACTAAAGAAGGTGGAACCCCCTCCTTCAATTAGTATGTCTCCTCTGTCTTTAGATGACAGAAGGCTCTTAGGTGTCAGACTAGACTCTAGTATAAGTCTATTGTATGTACCCTCATTGAGAAAGATTTTCAGTTGGGAAAGACTCTATTAGGCTTTTCCCCTCTGGGTCTTAATACCTGTATTTAGTCTTTAGACGAGCTCTTTTGAATATATTAAGTGAGCTTTTCCTTTCTAGGTCTCGATACCTGTATCTAGTCCCTGTTTTAATGGGGTCAAAGTCTTTTATCCTAGGTGGTTGCATGCATCTAACTTTATATTTATCTTAGTTTTAATGAAATTTTCCCACCTCAAAAAAATACATCTCCAGTTATTATCATCAATGTTCTTGTTTGGTTGATAGGCAAAATATTGTATACAAGTTTGAAGAAAGAGAGTTAATTTGGGTTTTCTCTCCAAATGATATGATTTGTTCCATTTTGACCCTTGAAACGTAATAAATAATATCTCTAAACTATTCAACTTGTCTCATTTTGACTATATCGTTACCAAATTTGCTAACTATTGACAAAATCGAGCCAATAACTTCACTTTTGTTCCATGAACTATGTAGCTTCTCCTATTTTGGTCCCTAAACTATAAAACGTAACAAATCACTCCTTTGAACTAGGTAACTTGTCTCATTTTAGCTTTTCTATTTCTAATCGATTAATTCTAAATCTACAATATAAATTAAATCCCAAACCTACAAGTAAAGGATTTCATAAACAAATGTACATTTTTGTTGACTTATTATTGAGTCCAATTAAATGAAGTATTCATTATTATATCATTCATTTAATTTTCAACCTCAAAATTTAGTAATAAAAATGACAAGTAGATTATACAATAGTTTTCGTGTGTTGTTTTTGTTACTTCATGGACATACCCATACATCCAAGTGCTTTTTTCCTTTGGTTTTTTTAATTTTTATTCACAATAATACAAACCCAAAATAAGTCATATGATGAAAAAAAATAGATAAAGCTTCTTGAGGAAAAAAAAGAAGTAAAACTTTTATTAAAAAATGTAAGCAAAGAAGACGAAAGTAAAAACTTATATAATGGACGGACAAAATTTAAAGATTTTTTGTTTGAAATATATGTTGAAAACATGTATAAGCCAAAAGATCAAAATAGTCATTTGTCTCGATATGTCAATATTTAACAAATTTAATATCGAAAGAGCCAAAATGGGACAAATTTTATAGTCTAGGGGTGTGATTTGTATGTTTTAAACTTTAGGCACCAAAAGTAAAATTAGCTCAATTCCATCAATATTTTATAGATTTATTAACAAAAAGGTCAATAGGATAAGTTGAATAGTTAAGTGAGTGAATTGTTAATTTTAAAGTTTAGTAACCAAAGTAGAACAAATTTCATAGTTCAAGGTCAAAAGTGAAATTAATCTAAAAAAATTGAGCAAAAAGTTTGAAAGAAAAAATTAAATAAATAAATCCCTTTACACTATGTTTAGTAGGAGGGAGAGATTGGGGGAAGGAGAGTAGTGGAAGGAGATAAAAAATCCAATGTTTGGTTAGAGGGAGGAAGATAAGGAGAGCACACATGGAAGGTGAGACTCTCCCTCTTGGCCCACAAACTTAGATTATTCTATTAATAGAGGAATCTAAACAATACATCCAAATTTAATTAAAAATATCTTTTTGTTCTTTAAAATGAATCACTAACAAATAGTATAATGTATGATATTATAATTACACGAAAAAAGATTATCTATTTTCCAACTATTCCTTCCTTTTACTAGACAACATAAAGGTTTACTATAATTTTTTTCATCTTTCATATTCTCATCCATCCAACCCTCTTCATCATTTTTACTCTCCATTCCTTATACCAAAAGAAATGTTAGACTAAAAAAAGGATGTAAAACCTATAGGAGTAGAGATTGTTATACATACTTCATTGGGTGTACGAAGCGATAAGTATTGTTCTTTAAAAAAAAATCATCATTGAGGGGCAAAATCTTTAACCATGGCTAATTTAAAATCTGCATACATATTTATAGAGTGTTTGAGAGAACGATTCTAATTCTAGACTTTGAATCATATACTGTAGCATGCGAGAACTTTACGTTGTAGCATATGTTTATTTTAGACAGTTACATGTGAGAACTTTATAACACATTTTTATTTTACACTGTTGTATGTGAGAGTTTTATACTGTTTATGGTTTGAACTCACTCTCCCAAACACTTTATTAGTTTCACTGGCAGTCCTGGACTCCTAGGAAGGTCTCTTCCAATTAGTAGGAACATTCTGTGGCAGCTATCTATAACTCCAGTTGGCAGAATAATCAGCAGTTTCTCCAAGGAAATCTTTGGGAGCAAACTGTCGTAGAATGTTGATTCTGTGTGGGTCAGTGGGACGTCCTCCCTCTCCCGTACGTTTGCTTTTCTGTTTTCAAAAGCCAGTGCCCTGGTGCCTCAGCTCTGGGCAGTTTCTTTTTCCCTGCCCCAACCAAATTTGCCACGAATCCCAAAACCCATCAAAAGGCAATCTCATTTTCCTTTCTTTCTTCCAAGAACTTCCCTAACTATTTCCACCTTTAAAAAGATAGTAGTAACAAAGACTAGAAAAGAAAACGTTGAATAGCTAAATTTCCACCGGCCTTCAGATATCTTAGGTTATTGGTATTTGTTTATGCTTTTTTCCCCTATTATATACTAGAGAATATGTTATAGAGGTAGGTGCCTATAAACATAGCCACAAAGTTAAACCAAATATAATTACTGGAAACGTAAATAGTAAATTTAGCCAAATAGTTAGCGGGGTACCGAATTCCCATAACGAAAACATAGCAAAGTTTGCCACTTTGAAACATGTAGATTATTATATACAATACCTAGTTTTTTTTCTACAAACTTAAAACCAATGATTTCAAGGAAATGTGAGCTAGTGAACTAGCTTTTGAGATGTAATTAGTTCAGCAACAAATGCCCTAACTGTGAAGGGGAATTTTTTATTTTTATTTTTGGAAGAGAGACACATAAAGACTTCTTTCGTAGGTAGACATCACAAGAAAGAGGCTATTATTTAATATACTTTAAAACTCTAAAGCACTATTGGCAACCTCTTTACTTTAGGGTTTTATAAAGATTTCTTTCTTAGATAGATATCACAAGAAAGATGCTATTATTTAATATCCTTTAAAACCTTAAAGCACTGTTGGCAACCTCTTGCTTTAGGGTTTTGAACGCTTTGACTTCCAAATTATTTTGCTTTGCGTGTTATCTTTTATAAGAATGTTTTGTTATTTTGACATTTCACACCTCCAATTTGCTAGATGGGTCCAGTCTGCTTGATTTTGAACTTTTTTGAGTTGAATTGGAGATTTCAACAAGCTTGATTTTGAACTTATTTAATATACTCTTTTTTCCCTTTTTTTTTCCCCGGTTCATGAACAAGCTTGGATACGTAAATATTTTATGTTGCTGTCCCACTATTATCTTATTCCGAAGTCTAGACACTCGTCTGTTTCACACTTTCTTTAGCATGCGCTGCATGACTTTTGTTGTTTTGTTGATGTTGATAGTTGTTATCAAATGATTTTTTCCGTTTCTTGTAAAAAAAAGTTAAACCGGATATACACAAGACATTTTCTATCGTTTAAAAATTTGATGAGATATATGCACATATATATATTATATGTATGTATCTCCTTATAAAAGAATATTATTCCTTTAAACTCTATTAGTTGATGGTAGGCTAAAAAATTTTACGAACCAAACACTACGAAAAGTGCTAAATATATCACGTCATTAGGAATAATATAAAGGAGACTTTTATCATTTAGTTGATAACGAATTCAAGATATGAATTTAGTGGGGGTATAAATAAAGACTATTTTTGCTGAAAAAATAAGAGCCAAGTTTATAACACGTATATAATAAAAGATGGATAAAATTCCAACATTTATCAATAATACCATTATTTTGTTGACTATTTTACAGATTCCAAAACAATATCATGTATCTATATAAAAAAAGTAAAAATACAGATATAGACAGTATTGAAACTAATATCCTAAAATTAAAAAAAAAAAGTTTTTAAAATATTTTATCAATAAGCCTAATGAGTTTATACATCTCAAATTGTTAACTGTGGCTAAATTATGGGGGGCAACTAAACTTTTGAAACAAAGAATGAAAGCCCTCAAGGGGAAAAAAAGGTGGGAGGATACAGAGAGTGTTTGCGCGTGAGCAAACTAAAGGGGAAAAAAATCAGTCTTTTTGAAACATTGAAAAAGAGGAGTTTAGTAGTTGTAGACGTAGCCTAACACTCTTGACTTAACCTAAAAAGAGAAGAGTTTGATTAAGCCTAATAGATAGTTAAAGCTTCGAAAAAGCCCAAAGACTTTTGCATGTCGCTATTGACAGGGGCACAATTAAAATGCTAATGAATGTCTTAATTTTAAGAAAAGAGAGAATACCTTGTTTAGTGGTGAATTAAAATGTGTTTCCGTTGTACAAATATTACTTTGTATGGCTGATGTTTTAAATTATATTTCTTGAATAAAAATACCTTTCGAGTCGATTTTATCATATATTTAGTTTAGTAACTAATTGACATATTTTTCTCGTAGTTGAACTTATTATCATCTTTTTCTTCCCTTTTAATGTTTGCTTTCAAATTCATATATCGTGTGCATAGATGATGTCGATTCATGAACATTGAGTGTATATATATTTATTGTTGTAATGCCAATGTTTGAAGCTTATACTTAGTTCTTTACGATCATATATTCATTATTGTAGTGATATTTTTTTTTTCTCTCATCAATGTATTTTGGTCTATATATTGCCTAACCTAATTTGAGATGGGAGAAATTTTAAATCAAACTTTCTTGTTTTGATACAACGCTAGCTTTTTTATTTTTTATTTTTCCTTTTTTCAACTTGGGACCTACTCTTTAACCCCATTCCAGAATTATCAACTGGGCTAACATCAGTTGGCTATAAATCGTGCCTTTCAATCCTATCATATTTGATATTTCAGTAAGAAGGTTAATGATCCAACATATTATTTGAGATACAAACCTATCATATGTCCTAATATATATATATATATATATATTTATTTATTTATTAATATTTCTATATAATAAGTTAAAATCAATAATATCATTATCAAAACCAATAATTTTATCATACCTCTATCTAGAATATTTACAAATTGCAATCATATTTTAATTCTACAAACATACCGTAAATAAAAATCCTACAAACAAAATAAACCATATGTTTTGTTAATCATTAAGCAACCAAAAATAGGCACCAACTTGAGTTGTGATATCTGCCTCGTAAAAATAACAAGAGAAATTGTAACAAATTGGCCAATTTTAGACACATTTAAAGATGAATAGCATATTTAAAACATTGTTAAATAATAGGCCAATTAAAAATCAATTTTACTTTTTTACCCTGTACATCTCTCAACCATCCTCTTTCATTATTTCTCTATTGCTCGCCCTCTTTTGCCCTTCCTAGATGGTGCAAGGTGGACACTGTCATCAAGACGACTACTAGACTGGCATCATCATGAGCAAAACTTCATCGTGAGTTGCCGGTCATCGTTGTTAGACTGACGCTGCATGTGAAGTTGTGGATGAGGAGATTCGTGATGTTCTGCAAGGATCAGAGGAAGACGGCTAGATGTGGAAGGCGTCATACAAACCTTATCTCATTGAGTGACGTCTTGGCATGCGACGGCGAGCCAAACCTTAGACAGGGGAGATAGGTGGAGGAGCGAGAGAAAGAGAACAAGAGAGAAAGAAAGAATGGATGAGGAGAAAGATGTCTAGATGCAAAGACAACACCGATTGCCGACATTATCTTGTCGACTGGTGTCAACATGTGAGGGTATTTTGACTCTTAGGGTTTTCTAAATGAGGGTATCTTAACATTATTTTATTTAGTAAATGTGAATTTAAGGGAGTAAATTAGGTGTATATTACTTTTTTACTACTGTTATTACGCTATATTATTTTTTTCACTCTATAATCCATACGTCGTACCCTTACCTAACACATATTTTCCTAACTTTAACCTTAAATACTTAGAAACAATAGTATCTTCATATTCATTAAAAGTGTTATATTTCAAACTTTCTCTTAAGAGTGATAAAATTGAAGAAAACCTACCATAGAACTGTTAAGGGTGTTTAGTATTATTTTTGAGAAGTTTTTTTTTTCTCATTTTCAAAAACACCAAAAAGGAAAATAGTTTAAAAAATGTGTTTAGTTAAAATTTTGGTTCAAACCATTTCAAAAACAATTTTGATAACATCCACAAAAACCTTTAAAAATGAAAAAAAAAAAAAAAGAAGCTTGTTTTCAACATTTTCTCATCCTCCCTCTCACCCCCTCCCACGATCTCCCTCCTCTCCCACGACCTCGCTTTCACCAAAAAAACTTTTGCCATCCTAAAGTCCTCAGCCATCGCTGGCGAACCTAACCCACAGCCCAAAGCCATCGTCGAAGCTCCCACGATCTCCCTGCCTCTCCACAACCTCAACCTCCTGCCGGTGAACTTGTCGCCATCCCAGGTATCCCAGCCCTTGTCGACCACCCACAGCACAGTGACCTAATCGTCGTCGACGAAACCCAGCAACCAACCCAACTGGAGATTGGTGACCCCAAGCTAACAACCTTGCAACCCTATAATCACTGGTGAACCCAACAACCAACCCGAGATCCCCCCACCCCAACAGCCACTGTCGAGGCCCATTGAAGCAGATCTTTGTGCACTGTCGCCTACCCATTGACCCTCGTCGCCACCAAATTTGCAACCCTTGACTCCTCTCGACTCCAGCGATGCAAGCCCCTCCTCCGACGACTCCAAGCTCTCAAGTTCAACCAACAAGTTTTTTCTTTCCTGAAACTTTTTAGCAATTTTTTCGAATAACTAGTATTATTAAATAATATTAATTAGCATTTTAGACAAATTTAGTTATATTTGCATTAATAATTTATTAAAAAGCTTTTCTTCAAAAAAAAAAAACACATTATCATATATAACCAAACACAATTTAAAAAGCATTCCTAGCATATTTTTCAAACTATTTTCATTTCTCGTTTTTTCTAAAAACAAAAACAAAATAAAAACATTACCGGCCGTTTTTTCTCAATTGACCCCTGAGGCTATGGGTTTGGAAACACAGTCCATCACTTAAGATGGGCCTTGGCCTCGACAGATTTGGGTCTTACTGATTTATGTCCATCGCGGACCACTCAAGAAACACCACCACCGGTGACGGATGCCTTCTGCGTTTAGATGTGGCGGGAGATAGTCGTCTCTTGATGCTGACTACCATGACTAACTAAAACCAAAACCCCTAGCCAGACTTTCAGCATTTGACGTTAATGGAGGTCTCGAATTCGAACCAGAAGCTACTTGCGTTCTCGGAATCTGGCATTTATCGATTCGAAGGTTCCGATTCCGTTTTCATCGACCCGGTTCGTGTCCTCAACCAATCATACACCCGATTTAGTGTTTCCTCCTCGGCGTACTACTCACGCTTCTTCGAATCCAGCGACACGGCGCGACAATCTTCGAATTCTAGAAAGAGAAAGAGGAAGGAGAAGGAGAAGGAGAAGAAGCCCTACTCTCTCAACGAAAGAGAACGAGCCGCTGATCGGCGTCACCAGGTAAAAACACGGCCGAACTACCCCTCTTTGGATAATGGCAATTTTGAGCCGACCAACGACCATTGCTGTTTTCTTTTTGGTTCGCAGGAAGCGAAGCCATTGCTGCTGAAGGCATTCCAGTCTTTGCAGAGAGCGACTGATCTTTTGGAGGTCATTAACAATTTGAGAGATGGTTCAGATTCTTCATCGTCAAAAAGCGGCTCATCATCGTCCACAGCTCAACAACAGTCTTTTATCGAACTCGGACGGGTCTGGCAAGCTCCTCTGTACGAAATTACGCTTAAATTTCCCCCGGGTGACGAGCGAAATGAAGGTGGTGGTCGATTTTGCTTTTCTTATTTATTAAAGATTTCATTTTTCAGCAATTTTGCTCCGAGAATTTTAGGAAAATTACGGCTATTCAATCTTTAATGACAAAAGTTCATGACTTTGAAAATGTTAATCAATTCTGACATGGGGTTAAATCATGCTCACATTTCTTGGTTTTGTTCAATAATTGGAAATTTTAGGACCTTGTTTGGTTAGTAAATTAGTTTCTAGCAACTCAGCACTGTGGCATTGCTTCTTTCAGGTTTTCCTCCCATGGAATCTTGTGAACGGGTTCTTCCTGTATTTAATAACTTAATTGTTAACGAAACCAGTGATGATTTGGAGGCTGAGTTTGTGAACACTGTATATATATTACCTCGGGAGAGCTCCTTCTACATGGTATTATGTTTGTTTTGTTAATTTATTTATTCATTTTTTAATTAATTTATGACAAAGCCCAGCTCTTTTAAGTAATTAGGACGTTTATGTTGCAAAAACTGCTTATTATGTTTTACTTCCTTAAAGAACAAGTTCATTCTGTACGTTCAAATGCTTAAATTCATTTCAAGTTTGTCTTACATTTTTTTTTCTTTTAACGTTTTGCATTCTATCACTTGCAAGTCTGATCTGAAGCAGATTCAGAACCTAATTCCTGGTAATTCTTGCATATGGTTCTTAAATGTATTTTTTGAGTCAATTCTTGATTGTGCAAGCAGCCTGGTAGTGCATTTTGTTTGTCGTCTATTGCTTCTTTCTCTTACCCCCCCTCTCTCTCTCTCAACCTGAATTTCAATTGGAAAAAAATATTTATTTCAATAGCTAGATTGGTTGTATTTCTTCGTTAGTCTCCATGCTTTAAAATCTTTTTTTAGGTATTTGTTGATGAGTAGATTTTTTTATTTCTGTGCAGTTGATAATAATTGTGGCTTCAATCTCATTATGATCGATCCACCGTGGGAGAATGGAAGTGCCCACCAGAAGTTGAAGTATTCCTCTGCACCTTCTAAGCTCTTTTATGACAATTTGTATTATTGTGTATTCCTGATTAGTATAATATCCTTACAGGTACCCAACTTTGCCAAATAAGTATTTTCTTTCCCTTCCTATCAAGCAACTTAGTCACAAGGAAGGGGCTATTATAGCCTTATGGGTGACCAATAGGGAGAAACTGCGTTGCTTTGTTGAGGAAGAGCTATTTCCTGCGTGGGGAGCCAAATATATGGCCACATTTCACTGGTTGAAGGTGATTTCTTTTCATCGATATCAAGCGTTGTTCATTTTTTCTGGTATGTTGTGCTTAGGTCCTGGTTCCTCCCTGCCTGGCTGTTGCAGGTGAAAGCAGATGGTTCGTTGATAAGTGATTTGGACCTTTTTCATCATAGGCCATATGAATGCATTATTTTAGGACAATGTCACGGGGAGGTGAGCTTGTAATCTAATGCTGCTGGCTTTTCTTTTTTGATTCCTTCTAAGTTGTTATTTATTTGTTTATTTATTTATTTGTCACACGAGATCTGTTTTGTAGGTCGTAGTCATAGATTCCAATAGCAATTCAAGAATCAAAGCTGTACCAGATAATCAAGTTATTATTAGCGTCCCTGGGGATTACTCTAGGAAGCCCCCGATTGGAGGTACTCCTGTTGGGCCAAAATGTTGATGATAAACTTAATGAGGATTTGCAAAGCTTCTGTTGTCCTTCATTGATCAGTATATCTTACTATTCTCTTGGTCTGGAACTCTTAAATCTTTTTTTTTTTTTTTAATTTGATCAAGACGTGTCATTGCCTTTATCGATTTAGGAGATGGGTAGAACTTAGAAGGGAGGCAGCAAAATTACATTGTTGCATGATTACAAAAGTAGTTTTCATGTTTGAATACAATAGTGTGATTATAACTATCAAGTTTCTCATGGTTGAAACGTCCGAACATTTTCTATTCCGTTTTATTTCTCTCTTTTTTCTCCACTTATTCACTCATTCTTTTAAATTATCAGGTCTGCTAAAGGAGTATATCGCAGGGCATAGTCCTCGCTGTCTGGAACTGTTTGCTAGAGAAATGGTGCCTGGGTGGGTTTCTTGGGGAAACGAACCCCTTCACTTCCAAGAATCCCGATTTTTCTATCGACGCCGAGAATTATAGGACTATCTATTTGAAGGCTCTTTGTTGTGGACGTCTCTCTCGGGGGCGTCCCAAAATAACAATAACGTTACGGTGATGTTATGATATCAAAGCTAAATCAAACTTTCTTTCCTCAAATGTGGAGGCCTGAAGTTGTAAACATAAGGAAAAAGTAATAATAATCAAATATCCTTCAATAATGTATACAAAGGCATTTCTTGGAGACTTGTAAATCTTAAGCTATGTTTGGTAGTAGTAAAAGAAAGTAGGAAAGAAAGAAAAATAATCTAGGGAAGGAAAATGAGAAAGGAAATGACCGTTCTCTTCTGTATTTGATATGGATTTACTCATCTAGTTCCTCTTATTGGGGTTCTTTGAAAATTTGAAATTTCTCATTCAATCTATTCCTTCCCTCTTTTTCTTCTACCAAACAAACAACCATGGATTTCAAAATCCCCCCACTAAATCACTCTCTCCCACTTTTCCCCCAATCAACCAAGCCTAGTTTCTCCCTTTGGTCAAACCATGATACATGTTATTAAGGTGTACCAGATATTTATGCAATTTGGAAGCTGTTTGTGAGCTGTTAATCTTTGCACGTCCTAACTCTTTGCCCCATGTTTCCATTCCCACAACAAAGCAATACATGGAAGTGGACATGAAGATAATCAAAACAAATACTAATTAATTTCTCTGTTTCAGTTGTTCTCTGTATCTAGACTAGTGTCACTGTTTGAAAAACCATCACAGTCTCATTCATATCTGCTGTGGACAAGAAATCAAAACACGGCACGTTTGGGTTTTGCGGGCCTAGGCAACTAGACGTCCCATCCCACTGTGGGCTTTTCTTTTGGACATTGGAGGCTTAGGATCAAACTATAAAGCTGAATGGCGTGGGACCCAGCCCACAATTATTAGATCATCAGAAACAAAACGGTTTTACACAAAACGTCCACGCGGCGTAACCTCTCTCATCATCTCCACAGACCTGTTGTCTAGTCTCTGGTCCCCAAGCATCAATTGTAACAGCTCAATCAGATGAATTTATATTCTGATCTTTATCAATGGTCATAGATCAACAACTAGTTTTGTCCATTTTTTATTCTTTCTAGACCTGCCGTAGGAGAGCGTTACCACAATTAGCTTTATCTTTTTCGCTCAGAAAGAGAGAAAGAGGAGAGAGAGATTCTTCTACACATACAGAGAAGAAGCGAAAGCGCATCCCTCGTGAGCACAACTCTCCCTCTCTCTTTCTCTCTCTAGAGTCTCTCTCTTCTCTCTTTTTCTTTCTAATTTTTCTCTGGTCTTTTGGGCTTAATCAGCTGCGACGCACCAACAGTGCAGCAGAGAAGGGCGGGAGAGGTGGCCGGAAAATGACGTCGGACGGGGCCACGTCAGCGTCGACGGCGCGGAGGAAGCCGTCGTGGAGGGAGAGGGAGAACAACAGGAGGAGAGAGAGGAGGAGAAGAGCCATAGCTGCGAAGATATACGCGGGTCTAAGAGCTCAGGCGAACTTCAACTTGCCCAAGCACTGCGACAACAACGAGGTCTTGAAAGCTCTCTGCGCCGAAGCCGGTTGGACCGTCGAAGAAGACGGTACTACTTATCGCAGGGTAACGATTTTTTCTTTTTTCTTTTCATTTGACTCCTTTTAGCTAAATCTGTGCTTTTTTTTTTTCCTATTTATGGTAGATCTGTTCTATTGGAGTGTTTTGCATTTCCATTTTGTGTTAATTTTAGTAATTTACTGTTTTGTTTGTCATCTTTCTTGGAAGAAATGGGTTTGGATCCTGTTTTGAACTGTTTTTAGGTTGACTATAGACTTCTTGCTGAGATTTTTTTACCTGCTTTGAAACTCTGTGGGCCAGTTTGAGGCTTGAGAATTTTCGGTACTGACTGTTATCACTCTGACCTAGTATTAGAAACAAAGAATGCACAGAGACTCGAGTACCTCAAGGTCTGTTTTTTGATTCTGGACATATGAAATGACATGAGATCTCCGAAGAAGAGAGAGAATTTAATGGTGGAACTACTATTTATATCACTTTGTTTTTTTCTAAATTTTTTGTTTTATGTCAAGCTTTTTGTTGGATGTTTTCTCCTTTTTTTGTTTTTGGGAACAATGTGGTATTGATATGTGAATGCAATCACACAGGGATGTAAACCACCCCCAATTGATGTGGCGGGCACTTCAAGTACAAGAATAACCCCTTATACTTCCCAAAATCCGAGTCCATTGTCTTCATCCTTTCCAAGTCCAATCCCTTCTTACCAAGTCAGTCCTTCCTCTTCTTCCTTCCCTAGCCCGTCTCGTCTTGATGGCGGTGGTGGCTATAACCCGTCTAATCTCATTCCCTATCTAAGGAGTGCCATTCCGTCATCTCTCCCACCTCTCAGAATCTCAAACAGTGCCCCTGTAACCCCACCACTCTCTTCCCCAACCTCGAGAAATCCCAAGCCAATTCCCAACTGGGAGGTCATTGCTAAAGAATCCATGGCCTCTTTCAATTACCCCTTTTACGCCATTTCTGCTCCAGCTAGCCCAACTCGGCACCAGCTTCATATCCCAGCTGCCACTATACCGGAATGTGATGAATCTGATACGTCCACTGTTGATTCGGGCCATTGGGTGAGCTTCCAAAAGTTCGCGCCTTCTGCTTCCGTGATGCCGACCTCGCCAACCTTCAATCTTGTGAAGCCTGCTGTGCAGTCAATTTCGCTGAGCAATGCAGTCCCTGAGGTGGGGAGAGGAGCGGAGTTCGACTTTGGGGGTGGACAGGTGAAGCCCTGGGTTGGAGAGAGGATCCATGAAGTTGGATTGGATGACTTGGAGCTCACGCTGGGAAGCGGGAAAGCCACACGGAGTTGAAGCCTCCGGTGGAGTGCAAAGTGTACGTATTATAAAAGGACAGAAAAAGTTAAAAATGACTCTCTTTGCTGGTTTGTTGCCTAATTCAGCTTAGTGTTGAAGTGCATTTCCAGTTCTCTGGCACACTCCCCCTCAGCCGAAATCTGCATATCTTAAACCAGATTTGGTTCTTTCTAGTAATTGAATTCCATGATGAATTCTTTTTTTACTATTTCTTTCTATTTTTTAATTCCCGTTTGAATTGTTTGAAATATTTATTAAGCTTCATTACATGTAGATATTGCTGCGAGTGCTTGAGTTTTCTTACCATCCCTTTGTTTATTCTTCATTTTTTAGAACTGCTTATATACTCTCAAAACGCTTCAAAATATCAAAATATTTGACAAAAATCGTTCGGTTTTGGCCTATCTTCTCAGTTTGTGATTTCATTCTCTTCCTCGTTGGTTGAATTATGATTCTTGCTCCCTGACCCATCAATGTTGGCTGGCATCTTAAATGACAAGGGCCGACATGCCCCATGTCCACGTTCGTGCATTACGCGTTTAATACTACATTAAGGAGTGAATAAAGTCACATAGTTTTAAATAAAAGAGAGTTATAGCGAAGCCTAGCCAACCACTTTGTCGTCATGTGGGGCAAGTACCTTCTGTTTGTTCAAATCAATCTTGGACGTTGTTTTTACAAGCAAAAGCACCAACATTCTTACGAGTTTCCATTCCAGTACATCATCTAGACCATCACTCTTATTGCCACAAAAAAAAAAAAAAAAAAGAAAAAAAAAACCCTGAATGATAGTCGTAGCAACCAACAATCACTACCGTAGAGACCAGTAAAATCATCTATACCATATTATTACATGCGTGTGTGTGTATAGATATATATATTTTTTCCTTCTTCTTCACAAATAAAAATCAAGTACCTGGTTGAAGATAAAAAGGAAAACCCAAATCGCACATGATTCATGGTATTCAACTTTTATTAGGAAAGGCCAAATGACGAGTATAGCAAGTTATACAGACACATCTACAAGCTGTAATCAATTCATCATGAATTTTGTTTAATTAAAGGAGCAGCATAATCTGTCAAATCAAAGGTAATCAACACTAACCTACGGCTGCACAACCTACGCTTTTTTAACCTCCTGATGATTTCTTCCTTAGTCTTGTGGATTTGTGTGATTAGTACTAAGAAACTAATTTTTCGATTCAATCATCAGATTAGCTCCTCTTCTCCAGAGCTTCAGTTTTGGGTTTTACATCCTTTTCCACGTTTATCTTGCATTCCTCATATCTGAAGCAGGACAAGAGATGGTCATTAACAACGCCTGATACTTGCATGAATGAGTAAATCACGGTTGGCCCCACACAACGGAAGCCTCTCTGCATCATGTCCTTGCTTATAAGATCTGCTTTCGGCGACTTGACTGGTACTCGACGTCCATAACGAAATCCATTCTTGATGGGCTTGTGATTCACGAAGGACCAGCAATAATTACTGAAGGAACCAAACTCCTGTTGAACCTGCATAGGAATATGAATCACATGGAAACATTTATTTCTGAGAGAACTCAGTTTCCTGAATGAGACGAAACTTTCCAAAACAGTTCCACCTCTACTGTACTCGATTTTTAATTCTACATTGATGTCAATAATGAATGCAATACCCTAAAAAAAAAAAAAAATCAATGCAATCAAAATTGAAGTCGGAATTTTAATAATGAACGCAATCAAGGATGAAGGGGGAAGTGCAAGACATGAAGGAAGGTTGTTGGGTAGGTTTTGGAAATTCCGCTTTAAAAAAAAAAATCCTATGTGTTAAGCAGAATGGATTTGTCTAGTTTAGAAGGTATATGCAATTGACCTCCATTACCTTAAGTATTTGCTTAGCATTCTCAACAATTGCGTGAAGCTTTGGTTCAGATAGCAATAGCTTGCCGTTTACTTTTAGGGACAGCAACTTCTTTTCATTGAACCGAGCAATAGATGACGGATCGAAATTTTCGAAAAGTTTCCTGCCAAATGGGAACGCATAAAAAACATCAAACATATGCCAAAATATGCCCTTCTTAATCATATAAAAAAAAAAAATGTCTTTCTTCCTCAAGTTTAAGTGAACAGGAGGAAATGGGGAGAGTAATACCTGAACACGTCTCTCTTGTTTAGAATTGCAGGCCAAGTGAGTTCCGCTAAAGCTTGTGAAAAGACTAGCAATTCAAACAACTTTCTATCATCATGGATTGGAACTCCCCATTCCTCATCGTGAAAGGAAATATAAATGGGGTCTGTCAAGAGAAGAGACCCATATAAGTAACATTAATTGAACAAATTAGCCAAACAAAAAAGAACATTGCTATATTTGGACACACATTTAAAATGCTCTGTCCAACAAGTTTTTCTTTCAAGTTTAAGGGCCTCAATCAATACAAAACCAGTTTTTTAAGATTGAAGAAATTATTCCCTAGGTGAAAACCAATTATCTAAGGAAAAAAGGGGGTAGAAACCAGTTTTTTATAAACTAACCTTACTTTCAAGGTGGAACAAACACAATTTCTCCTCCAAATAAAACTGTCAAAGAAAAGAGAAATTCCATGTTTCTTCAAGAAACACGGTTGTTATCTGATGCTGCATAGATCTCTTTTAACTTGACAAGTTACATCTAGCAGTCACTACCACAAGCTAACAATTACGGTCACATGTAGAATTAATAAGTTTCATCAAATCCCTATGGGCAATGAAATCACAAACTTAGATGCATAAAAAATAAAGACTCTTCTCTGCTTTTTGGACCTGTTAAGAAGTTACTACTATTGTACCTAAAGCTTTAATGGTCTGTCTGATTAGTTCAATCTCACATGTTTCCCAGACACAAACTTAATTGTTGGAGATCTTATTCCTTGTCGCCATAGCTTATAAGATCTTGACATCTTCTTAAAATTTCTCTCACAAAATTAGGATGAGGTTCCCTACTTATTCTCATGTTTAAATGAGAGTCAATGAGCCCAAGGGAAGACAGAAAACTCAACCTAACAAAATCACACCCACATTATATGATATAACCATTAACCACTGTAACTTAAAAAAGAAATGCTTAGTCGAGTTGTAATATGCTGTCTAATAAAAGAAATTAAACTGTTAGCGTTTTATATTTCAGCTACAATCCAAAGCTAGCTTTCAAATAGTGCATTTCAACGACAGTTTCTGTACGGAATTCCCTGTTTATCCACATTTAATAGGCACTTCCGTGGTTTAATACGTTAAATCATGTTCCATAATTAGTGTAATCAATTAACACCATTTCCCACCAAATTCTGTTGTTAGGTATTAGTTCACTTCACGCTCCAAAATTCTAATTACCAACCACAGACAATTTCTTCCATTACTGTAAATTTACAAATAAACAAAATCATAATTTAGACCTAAAAATTTCAACTTTTCCCCTCTCAGACAAAGCAATTAACAAAATAACAGAATCTTCAAGCAAGTGAAAAAAAAAAGAAAGAAAAGAAAGCATAACTAACTTACCGGAGTTAGGTGTGATCCAATCGCACCGTTTAGGCGGACCTGAAATCTTCGGCGACGCAGCGATGACCTCAACTCCATCGAGAACGACCTTCACTGGCTTCAACCCCTTACGCCTCACCGTCGGCGGCGGCGGCGGCGTCTTCTTCGAGCTCACCGTTTTGGCCAAAGAGCCGCTTGAGGAGGAGTCCGAAGAGCACGAACTATCAACCGAACCATTGCTCCTCACCACTGACTGAGGTACTTCGGAGACCACCACAGTCGGCTTTCTCGTCCTCTGCGGCTTTTTCAAGGCCTCGCCTTTGCGCTTCGGGTCCTCCGAAACCCTAACTCTGTTGCCTCCGGGGCCGAGAATAGCTCGTGGCTCGCATACCGGTGACTGAAGCTTAGTCGCCACAGACATTGCCCTAAAATATACTGTAAATTTCTCCAAATGCTTCGAGAACGGAGCTTTTGGGTTTCTTCGTTTGGAAAATTTGAGAAGAAATGGAGGCCAAAATGGTAAAAAGAAAGTTCGTGAGAATTGGAAGCACTGAGCAGAGAAGAGAGAACAGAGGAGGTATAATGGGGGGAGACAGAGAGAGAGAGAGAGAGAGAGAGAGAAGAGCGAACGGGTCAATGGAGATTTAAAACAGGAAAGTTGGATTGGGTAAGGTGACCGGTGAAAGCCGGTGTCATTGCATTCGTGTCGGTGAAGTTTTACTGCTTTTGTTTTTGAAAGCGACTGCAGTATGTGGTTAAATACCATTTTTGACCCCGGTGTTAAATTCAAATTGCTGCGCAATGCGCATGGAGACGAACGCTTTTGTTGCATTGCTTGTGGACAATGGCAGCTTGCATTAGTGTTAATGGTTGCGATAAGATTACAAGCCACGTTGATTTTCTTAGAGATAATTAGTGTCAATTACCAAAAAGTAAAATGAAATCCCTTTTTCTGTTAGTTATCAGACATCAGTATATAGTTAAAACAAAAAAACAAAAAATGAGAAACAAGCATATCAAATCAATGCTCTTCTTTAGGGTATCTCCAATCTGACTCCACATTAAACTAAAACTTCAAAATGAAGTGGCCTTTGGGCTCTAACTCCTTGAAAAATCATAACTCCAAAATGGAATATTGAGCTGTTCAAGGCCAAATATGGAGTTGCACGGTTCACTTGAAGCTAACTTTTTTTTTTATTATTGTAGAAGTTTCTTTTTTTTAGATTTTAATAATAAAAATATGACTTATTTTGTATTTTTATCATTCTTATTTACCTCAATTATATACCTTTTTAATAAATCTCTTTCCTTTTGTATATTTTCTTTATTATTTCACTAATTTTGTTTAATTAAGATTATTTTCATTATTATTATTTTATGTTAATATTTATAATGGACCAATGAAAATTAATGTGCTGCAAAAAACATAAACAGAAAAATATAAACAGTAATAAAAATTACATTCTAACTTAAACTAAATGTACACTATTAGACAACAGGAATATTAATGCAAAATGCAGCATGAATTAAGACATCATTGATATAATATCATTGATACATTGGCAAAAAGCGTTAGAGATATATTTAGATCATTTGTGGCATTGCAAGTTTAGGGTAGGAGATAAATTAAATTTTAGAGCGAAAGATGCACAATTTTGTTGTAAAAACACTTTATTTTGAAGTAAAGCATTGGAGATGGTCCTCAGATAATAGAATACAAAAAAATTAAAAAAAAAAAAAGTTATCTGTGAAGGGCAATTTAGTCCTTTTAAGTAAAAGAACCAAAACAAAATGTTATAAAAATATTTATATATTCTTCAAAAACATAATAAAATAGTAACTTTCCTTGAATAACAAGGAATGGTGGAGCTGGTCCACTCCTTGAATACCATATTA
>CAMOHE010043866.1:0-11316 GCA_946598075.1 Artocarpus hirsutus | reverse complement strand
AAGATACAAACCACAGTCCAATCAGAAATAAATAATAACCAAATATTACATGCCTTGATCAAATAATAAATAACTCAAATAAAGCCTCTATGGTCCATTGGCACGATCCACTGCTCCTAGTCGGTGGTGTACTATAAACCACCTGAAGGGGGGATTTTAAACAATAAAATAGTGAACGAAAGGTTCAGTAAGACTTAATCTTTGAAAACATTAATTTAAAAAAATGAAGTTTCATTAATATACCAAAAATTATCAAGAGCAATAAATATAACCATTTACTTACCTACTTACCATTTCGGTTTATTAATCATCTATTATCATATTCATTATCATGTCCTAAGCAAAGCCAAATAATGAATTTGTCGTAGTCGCCCAGCTAGGTTTCGAGACCTACTTCTAAGGTAGCTCTCTACATGATCCAATCTCTGAATCATGGCATCATGGCCTAGTATATCATTCCAAATGGTGTATCCCACTCGTTTGGCTCTCTAAATCATTACTCAAGTCTCATATTATCGAGTTCCATCATTTACATTCTTTATTCAGTTCATTGTTCATCATGATCTCTAATCATTCATCAATTACTGAAAATACGCGAATAAATATACATCAAAATCATACCTTGAAGACAATTGCAAAAAAGCATGTCATGGCCAAACATTTTTAAAATCATGGCTACTAAGGAAAAAGGGATCTAGAGTCCTACCTTATTATCTAGCATGATAACATAAACACCATAGTCCTAGTTCGCTACACGGTAGCTCTACGGGACCACAAATAACCTTAGATGAGGACTAAGTACATCAATGTCTAATCTTAGATTACTCCACATTAGAATGCTATACCATGGTATCTTAGGGTCCCATGTTTAATTACAAAGTCTCATTGGTTTTCTTGGTATTTAGACATGGTTTGGATTATGTTTAAAACAATCTTTGATTTGTGAATCAAGTAAAATACACTTAGAAATACAGTTTGGAAGAAGTGGGGTTTGAGTGGCACGAAATCAGCCCTTCCCGTGCTATGCGGTCGACCGTATAGAGTATATCACGATCGACCACGTGTTTGGTATGCTGGTTCCACAAGTTCAGCCTGCTGAACATTGGCCTTCCAAATGCCTGAGTTTGGCCTTCCTGTCACTTTGAATCCGGCATGCCAAACTTTGAATTCGGTCTGCCAAACACTTTGAATACGGCTTGCCAAACTTTGAATTTGACCTGTCGATCTATCGAGATTTAGAAAGTTCTAGGTCTTGGGTCAAATCCGAGTTCAAAATTCAATCAAACCTGTTTTTCTCAATTCTTAGAGCATGGGTAACATCAAAACATGATAAAATAACATAATAGAACACATTTAAAAACTTTTCTACAAGTTTTCATGCGAATCAAAGGTTTTGATCCAAAAAATAGGAAAAATGTAAAAACTAGTTTTTGCAGAGAAAAAGAAAGAGAGAGGGGGTGTCGAGAGTGAAGAAAGAAAGAGAGAAAAAGAGAAGCTGTGGGAAAGAGTGGGGAGAGTGAGAGGAGTGAGGTAAATAGGAGGGGACTAGGGTTTCCAAGGTAGAAAATTAGACAAAATTGATTAAATGGAAATCATCAAAATTGTTCAAATGAGTTAACAAATGCTAAAATTCACTCATTATAGTTTTTGAAAAACTTTAAAATTTAAGATAACTAATAGAGGAGTTTAAAATGGAATAAATTTGAAAAATACCACAATGATTAGATAAATTTTTAATTTGTAGTTTGGCACACTAATTCACTAATTACATACTAATTCTATTTAATAAATTCCAAGGCGTTACATTAATTTAAATAATTCATATATTAAAAATTAAAAATATATCATATTTATTTAAAAAAAATTTAAATTTAATTAATTAATTATTTAATTTTGTGTCCATGTTGGAAAAGACAAAATGTGGTCCCACCACACATGTGCCACACACAAAATTAAAATTATATTGAAATAATCTTATTATTCAAATATTATCAATTAATTAATTTAAAACATATTTGATTAATTTCATTATTTAAAAATAATCAATTAATTAGTTAACTAATGCTTAGTTAAATGTGATTATATTTATCACGTTATATTATGCATCACAGAGAACATTTTTCTATGTCACAGTATCTCAAGTGTGAAATAATTAATTTTGAATTCAATAATTCTAAATTATATATGTATAATTTATTCTTATGCATTAAATCTAATGCAGTGTTATAATTGAGGACATTAACGGTAGATTTCAACCCTTGATTTCTATACAAGCAAGTATCAAGGTGCATATGTAGATACTAGATGTGAAATGGCAAGAATGATCAAGAAGTTCAAGAAGCATTGTTACCAACAACAATGTCAAACGCCAACAACTCAAGGTTACAACAAAGACATCGCAGCCATCCACAACTTAGTCAAAATCCTAGAATTGTGGAGACAAAAGGATGGAGAGAAAACAATCTTTCTATGAAGGTCAAATGGACGACAAACCATCAATGTCACAAAAAAAAAGACGCATAGCTGTAGTGAGCTAGGTCATAAGAGGACAATTTGCAAGAAGAAACGAGAAATACAACAATGATTAAGAACCAAAGAACATGTCAACGAGTCCTTGTTCCCTCCCAAACACACGCACTTAACAATCTAGCTACAACTTCTTTTTTGATAATTTGACATATCGCAAGCCAATCATGGATTACACGACTCTGCTGGTCTGTTAATGATTCTTGTACTCTAGCCATATAACATTGAATTTTTAGGAGAGAATAAACACCACATTAAAAAGATGTTTACAGGACCCTATTACACCCATTTTTAGTAAATTCCATCTTGACCAATGTTGGATTCATCATCAATTGTCATTCTATGTATAACATTTTATATGATCTTAAATCTTGTGTTAGAACTTCGCCTCTGTTTACATTTTATCTAAATAATTATTAATATGACACTCAGCAATATGGTTTGAAAATTAAAAACAAAAAAAAAAACCAATATATTAAAAGAAATTGAAAAAATTAAACCACACACAACACTTTTAGTTCAATACGACAATACGGCCTATATTGGTATTCATTGCACCTTTAGAGTGCTCAAACTCGAATATCACTTGACGCATCTGGTAATTGACGTTCTCTACCATATCATTACGTCGATCATCCCTCTAATAACGCATGAGATTTACTTGGGCACCCCAACTTTTGTCAAAGTCAATGCAAAAGACGTAACCATTCTCAACTATATTATGAAATCTCATTGATGCCTGCCTCAGACAACATGATGGGTGCTTTTTCCCTTTCTAAAACCGGCACCAACCGGTTTGCTTCTCCTCTTTGTACATGCGTGGGAGGGAAAAAAAAATTGAATGATATTACACGGAGTTGGCAGGTGAAAAAGTAGAAAAAGCTTATTTAATATATATTATATTTCACTCTAAATCATTTTTTAATATTTTTCTATTTTCTATTTTGGTTTCCTGTTTCCTAAATCACATATCCAACTTTCCTTCAATCACACCCTCTTTCTCATTATCCAAATTTAAATAGCGGGAAGAAAAATCAATGTACAATTTTTCTCGCTCAAGTTGGACATCCCTCTTTCTGTTCATCGATATTTCAAGCATAAATCAATTTCTAACTATTGCAATCAAAACCTAACGGAGAAGAATGCATGCAATAGCAACAGGTTTAGCTCAAGATCATTAGAAAATCTTGCTACGGCGAATATGCAGAGTGTTTCCTTTTACCTTTCCTCCACCTTCACTTTAAGAAGGCACGAATGTCGAGGATCACACTTGAGTCGTCGACGTATCAAATCGGGGAGGTCTAAGTTGTGGAGGAGTGGATTGGCGTGGAGAATGTCATCGATAATGGCAGCCATAGATGGCACAGAAAAGGAAGAAGAAGAAGTAGGGGTTATCGTAGCTTTTGTGGAGGCGCGGAGAGAATGATGGTGGCCATAGAGAGAATTAATTTGTGATGGTTTGTTTCTTTAAATCTAAAATCGGAAGGGAAAAAAAAACAATTAGTATTGATAGAAGTGTGGGCCCATATCTATGCTAGCTTTTGAATTGAAAGATGTGGCCACGTCATTTCGAGCTCTTCGGAGTTGCTAAAATGTGGGGCCAAATTGCAACACTCATGACAAAAACTGATAGAACAATATTTAAAAAAAAAAAAAAAAAAAAAGAGAGATAGAAAATAGCACATTGAAGTGTAAATTTGATTTGCTTCTCATAAAATCAAAAAATCCCACTTAAACCCTAGATTCTCATTTCCATTTCCATTTCTCTCTCCTCTCCCCCTTTCTCTTTCTCTCTCATCCCTCTCTCTCTAAAGTCAAACCACCCAACCACCAAGCGCACGTTGAGTAACTCTGTTCGTGCGATTCTGACGACGACCGATGACCTGCTTTGTACGACTAAGACTTAGGTGATGAGCGACTAGTGACAACTTCCTCTTCGCGACCTCTAGCGTTGGCTTGTTCTTTCCACCAAGGCCGACCCAGATGCCATTGCATGCTTCACGATTCCGACATCATAACATCCTCATAGGGATTTTCATGGCAGTGGGATCGTCGTGAGCCATGATCTTCATGAACCAATGGTCGTTGCAAACCAGCAATGGTGTCCTCAATGTATCGGTGACGATTTCCGAGCGGGGAAGATCATTTTCTTCCATTGTCTTCTTCGGCACCGAGGGCAGATTGTTAGATCTTGGTCATGCCGTCGCATTCTAGGCTCGCCGGAGGGGAGGCTGAGCCTCGTGAGTTCAGCCAGCATTCGCGACGGAGTTCTGCCAGTGACAAGAGAGAGGGATGCGATCAATAGTAGACCGAGAGAGTTGAGACGGAGATGCGTAAAGGAAAGATTTCAAGGAAAATAAAAACCCTTAAAAAATGGTAAAACTAGAAAATAAAGTATTTGAAACTTAAAATGGCCTAGTATCTATTCATATTTGTAACTATGCTATTTATTTCTAATGTTTTTCAAAAATTCGCTTGTTTATTGTATTTTTCATTCTTTTGAGAAATTTACAGATAATGTCCCTAATAAGCAGTGCTTATCAAAACTACTCGCCTCTTGTTTACTTTTTAATAACGCCCTTTTTATAATTATTTTTATATGTTTATGCTTGATACAAAATCAATATCAGAAAAAACCCTAATTCTTTTTATCCTTGTTTCTCTCTCCTCTCTATCTTTACCCTCTCTCTATCTTCACGTCCCCTCTCTCTCTGCCCATCTCTTCTTCCCGTCTTTTTCTCTCTCCACTCTGCCAAAGACCTTTGAAGCCACCAAACGCCTTGGTGTATGATGTAGACATCAAAGAACACTTCAGCCTCGTTGAACGCCAAAAGATACAACACCGAAATCGACAATGGTCGAGACGCCTGGATGCTCCCGAAAATTTCGCTATAATCCTGCATACTAGGCTAGAGGTTTGAGTCGCCGAACTTTGGACCTCCGTAGACGTGGTCGTACAGGTTCTTGGCCACTGCCGCTGCCAGAAGTACAACAGCATTGCCGTGAATTTTCTTGGATAGCGCCTTGTTTGGATGCGAGAATGAGAGATTCTCCATTTACGAAAATAAAGACGTAAAAGGTTTCACTTTTTTTCTCAAGCTTCACAGTTTTCTTCTCTCCTTTTAGATTTCTTCTCTCTCTCTGTGGACAGAAGCTCCGTTGCATAGTCAGAATTCTGAAGGAGAGCGATGATGAAAGGAGCTAAAAAAGCAAACTGACTAAATGACCGAAAAGGACTTCTCAATGACTCCAACAGGCATAGCTCACATTGTTCTTTTCCTTTTCCTTTTTTTTCTTTTTCTAGAGATTTGGTTGTGAGATGTGATTTTTGATTCAATATTATTATGGGGATTTCGGAAGTAATTTATAACATAGTCCTGCACCTCCATTAGATGGTTATATACATATATATATATATATATATATATACAAAATTGACTTTTTGGGTATTCTGTTGTTTGTTTCAATCAAACCCCATTATCAACAGGATGTGGTCTATGAAGTGGTGCTCTTTGTTTGAAGGGTAGTGTTCACGTAATTGTTGTCCAACTTACGTTGCTCATTTGCCTTTTGTATTGTGCTACTCTTTGTGACAAGAAATGTCATATACCTTATGATATAGGAATGCCACGGCCAGATTAGACCTTATGACTTAAAAATGTCAGATACGTTATGTTTGTTGATTAGACTATTTTGTGTGTTGTTAACTGCATTTCCCTTCCTTTTAGTACATTAAATTTCGTTCTTGTTTATTGGAATGTTGATCTCAAATTCATATCAGTATGTAGTTTTCTGACAAATCTAATTAAGGTAAGCATTGTTGCTTCTGTAGATTCTATATTTTCCTTTTCTTTGATCCTCTCTTATTTGCTTCTTACATCTCGTGGCCTATGTTTCTTTTTGTGCATGGTTCTTTTTTGCAGTTTTCAAAGTTGGAAATGGATCTTCACGCAAGGTCGTGTTGTTTGCTTTTTAGATATTGCGATTTTAAGAGGTGTTTTGTTAATCTTTGGTTGCATGTTGTTGAGATTTATTTGCTTTTGCTTTGGATACGCTTGATATTAAGATATTGCCTTGTTTGCATTGCATCGATTATTTGTTGTTTTCTTTTTTTTTTTTTTTTTTTGGAGGGGGTGGGGGGGCGCAATTTTTGTGAAACATTTCAAGAAAAGTGATTTTGATAATATGTTTTTTTTCCCCTTAAAATTTGAGTATATTTTAAAATAATCTTGTTGGTTTCATTTTAGCATCTACTAAATTTCACTCCTGGGACTAGTGCCCGCAACAAGAGATGTTTAGCATTTTTTTGAAAATAAAATAAAATATACGGTAGATTCTATTCCTGCACCTTATCAAAATCATTGTAAGATGAACCTCAAACATCGGTCGCTCCAACTGCTTTCTTCTTCCATTCAAAGGCCTTTTCCCTCATTTTCATCCCATTGACTCCTTCCATCATCTCCTTAACGAGCCCCGTGACTTCATGGCATTTAACATCGTTGTTAGCCTCCATTCCAATCCCCCAATTCACTCATGAGTACCGGCAATTTGTTTGGTGATCCGCAAAGAAAGGCCAACAGATCATAGGCACGCCAGCACAAACAGTTTCCATGGTGGGATTTCAACCGCAATATGTTAGGATATCCCCAACAGACGAATGTTTCAACACTTTCTGTTGTGGACACCAGCTTGCTAGTAGACCCTTATCCCTGAATCTCCTTAAAAACTCTTCAGGCAATGTTACTGAATCAACTCCATCCACACAATCAGGCCTAACTATCCACAAAAAATAATGCTTGCCTTTTGCAAGGGTCCAAGCAAATTCCTTGAAATGTTGGTCTGTCATTGTGATGAAATTCTATAGTTTACATACACAACAGAATTTGGTTCCTTTTTGTCAAGCCATTTGAGACATCTCAAGTCTTCTTTCCACAGGCTTGAACTAAGGGACTTGAGATTGCTTTCGGTGACATGCCTGCCTAGCAAAGGATGTGGGCCTAATGTGTAGATGTTGGGGAACATGGCTGAGATTGCTTCCAAGGCTTCATGTTCAAACTCATCAAATGTGTTGATGATAATAGCAGAAGATTTCAGGCCGTTTCTTGCTTCGGTTCCCATGAAATCAAACATTATATCGTCCGCAGACAATGTTATGAATCCTGGCAAGTCCTGGAGCCGGACTTCCTTCATGCCCAGGATCCAGTCGATGGGCGTTTCAAGTGTTCCATCATGCAGAAAGCTTTCGTCTGAAACGCCTGGATAATTAAATTACATATGTTCTTCTAAAAATTTTCAAACTTTTTTTGTTAAAGAAGACAAAGTAAAGCTAAGTTGAATGCTGCAGAAATAGAAAAAAATTCCATGACATGAGAAGTGGAAAGCTTTTGAACAGAACTTTCATTTGAGCAAACAAGTCTGAACTAATAAGCCATTCATTTAAGTAACTAAAAATTTTTCCTAAGTAGTTCAATTCATACAAGTTTCAATAAACTAGACAATTTCTCAATATACTCACGTTTTTTGTACAAGTTGTTGCATAAATTATCTTATATAGGTTTAATTATTACCATTATTATTACTATTAACAATTAAAAGAGTGTTTGAGAAGTGGGTTGAAAATGAAGGTTTGAAGTGAAAGTACTCTACCACAAGAACTTTGTAGTGTTTGAGTTAAAACTAATGAGTTTTAATTGATTTTACCAAACACCCATTAAAACCACTATTATTATTATTATTAAGGTTACCACGTATTTTAGATTTATTCAAATAATATACATTCGGTTTTTTATTTCATCAATTTTATATATTTAGATTAAATTTAATACACAAATTTTTATGTTTTCCTAATCAATCTTTGATTTTGATCTAATAAATTATCCAAAATACCCTCAAATTAAAAAATAAGATAACTTTAAAAACTTAAAAAAGATTATACTAAATTTTTGCCTTAAAAAATATAAAGAACCTTCAAAAATAGGTGCCTTGTGTTTTTTTTTTGTTTTCTTCTTTTTTTTTAAGTTTTAATTTTTTTTCTCTTACTTGAAGATAATTTAGTCATTTTAAAGATCAAAATCAACTACTGACTAAAGTAAGGTATAAAATAGTGTATTAAATCTAATCTGAAAGTATAGATTCGATGAAATCAAAACCCAAATGTAAAATTTTTGAATTAACATAAAACAGATGGTATAAAAAGATAAATTCCCATATTATTATTACTATTATGAAAATTTCATTTATATGTGATATCAACTCATCAGAAAATTTAGTCAACCTCGTATTTTGTCTTCACATTAGTAATCTTATATGTCCTGTATATATTTCACCCAAATATAGATAACACCGCTAATACAATTTGGTAGCACATAAATAGCGTGACATTCTTCCTAGAACAGCCAAGGCCGCCAAAGAGGCCACGGAAGGACACAGATTTTGTCCATCTTAAATGCGAGCACTATCTCTTACGACAGTTTATCCTGTAATTACTATCTTGAACAAATTGTCTATTTGTCATGCTCCAAAAATGACGGCGACTAATTAAACTTTTAATTTTAATTAATAGTTAAGCACTAATTATTTACTGATTCCAGTTTTGAGACAAAAAAATTTTTGATGTTAAAGATGCAGCACAGAATTCTGTTGACTGACCCTTATTCAAGACAAAATTTTTGTAAAACTTGAGTCTGTTGAACCCTCCAGTACTCAAGATTTTGGATTTTCGGGGGGTTACACTTTATTTATATTGTTGGAACATATAAGAATTTTCAATGATTCCTAAATTTTCTCTGTACAAAAATTGTGGTTTTTCAACGGCTACAAATAAAACCCCAACAAGAAAAAATAGTAAAGACCAAGTTGGACGCTAGCTAGTTTAATTTCTTTACATGAACCAAGTTGAACTATAGGCAGATGAAATTGAACATACACACAAATATACTTTTATATCGATATTATCTGTTGATATAAGAGAACTCTAGAAAAGCTAACGAATAAAAACAAAAATTGCAGTATAAAAAAAATAGACTTACTTAATTTTTTATACCTTGTATTTTAAGTTTATTCGAATACTGCGCTTTCGATTTTTAATCTTATCAAATGTATTCTTTCAAATTATATACATAAATTTATACATTTTTTCGAACAACCTTCAATTTTTTCTTAAAAATTATCCAAAATACCCTCAAATAGTAATCAAAACTTCAAACTAAGAATTTTGACTTTAAAAATGTCTAGAATACCATAAAAAAAGTTTTTGTATATTTTTATTTTTTGTTTTTTTTTCTTATTTTTCCAAAAGTTTTAGTATTTTTCTCTTTTATTTAAATATCTTTTGGTTATTTTAAAGGTCAAAATCTATTGACTAAGATAAGGTCTAAATTTGTGTATTAATTAAATCTAATTTAAAGGAATACACTCGATGGAATCAAAAATCAAGGTATAGTTTTTGAATAACCTAAAAATAAAGTACAAAAAATGTAAATATCCAAAAAAAAAAAAAAAGTACTACTTGCCTTTGAAAGGAATAATGCCTCTACAAAGCACATCAAAGTGCAGGTAACCTATAAAGCTACAAGCAGAAGCAGTCCAAAACTGAACCTCAGGAATGCCCAAATCCTCACCAGCCTTGATCCCAAAGCTCATCACCCCATCCGAGATTATGAAAGTTACAGGAGGCACTTCTTCAGGCAATGAGTTTAGCTTCAACAACTCCTTAAATGTTGCTAGACAGTTTTTCCAACTTGAGTTACATAGTGCCGGGACATCTTGGGTCGCATTTCAATCTGACGGTGGCAAACCTTCCGGTATAGTCTCAAACCGAAAATCTGGTATGCCCTTGACGAAATCTTGTCCTTTGGACAAAATCAAATTGGTTGTGGTTGACTCAGTGTTCACAAAGGTTACGTAAAAGGCCCTAGAGAGTAGAAACTTGGCTAGATGTATCATGGGGTTAACATGGCCTTGTGCTGGATACGGCACACAAACTATATGAGGTTTACTTGAACCTAGTAAAACCATCCTTAATCAAGTACTAAAAGAAAATTAGGCAGAAATAGGAGTACAATTATTGCAAGAGTTGTAGAACATTGCAAAGGTTTTTGTGTGTTCAAGGAAGTGGTGTATGTGTTCAAATGAATAACGAGAATAATAACGGGGCGCACTAACTTGGCATTATTTGATTGAACTTACAGTCAACTTCGTTCATGACTGAGATGTTTGATCATTTAAGATATTGTCATTTTCAATGTTGTATTTCCTTTTTATTATAAATGCTACGCTCTGAAACTTTTTTAAAAAATAAAATCTTTAATCAGCATGAAAATGACAATGTGATGAGTTTTAAGTGGAAAAATCAATATATCAACTAAAAATAAGTAGTCAAAAATATGTGATGCTAAATTTGACACCAAATACAGTATATGTGAAATTTAATGCTGTACTATTGTAATTAGAAAATGATTTTCTTGTCCAAGTGGAAAAATCAACATATCAATTAATAATAAGTAGTCAAAAATATTTGGTGCTAAATTTGACACTAGACACAGTATGTGAAATTTAATATTATACCATCGTAATCATAAAATGTTTTTTTTGCCCAACTATTAAATTCTGAAGCATACAATATTGGAGATGCTCGAAAATATTCAAATTCAATGGTACCTATTGTTTCTTATTCCTTGGAAGCTTAAACGTATACATATATTGTTTATACCTTAATGGACACTTAATGCTCTGCCAATTTAAAACTCTCCTCATCTAATATTCTCTCAATTTTATCACTTGAATTTCTTT
>CAMOHE010043865.1:0-16783 GCA_946598075.1 Artocarpus hirsutus | reverse complement strand
CATTCAGAACATTGGAATTCTTGCATCCTTGAACTTGGTGCTCACCATTTTTAATTTATGGTATGGAGCTCATGATCACTATTGATCTGTGTTTCTCTTACTGAACTGTTATCATATAGGAATTCTCCACATGATCATAATACGTTGGAAATTCCACTTTTGCCAAATAACATTGTCTTTTTGGCTCATGCATAAAATTAATAAATCATGAATTCTTGGTTTAGCACATTAAATAATTATTTTTAATTATTTTAATGTACTATCATAACATTACATTATTACATGTTTCATAAATAAAGCACATAATTTTGTGCATTCACAACATTACTTATTTCTAAGGTCTTACGGCTATTAAGACCTTTAAATATGCGTGTTAATAAATGCTAAACTTGTACTTTCTTAAGTACTTAGCTAAATCATGAGGAAAAAACACTCAATTAATCATAGTTATTAGCGTTTTAATTTTTCGGGTCATTACAATCGTACCAACCTCCCGATCCATGGGGAGGTTCCATGTTAAAGAAATGAATAATCTTGGTGTCGTTGGGACCTCGCGAACCCTAACTTCCCAAGACTCGCGCGTAACTGGTACAATCACCGGGCCCAAAGTAAGAAGATAAGATACAACTTAAATAATTAAGCATTATTCAAGTTGATAAGCAAGCATAAAATGCTAAAGTATATTTTTACAAAAATGGTTTTTATTTATGTTTTGCGAGACTAATTTCCTACTTGCTGAGCGAAAGCTCATTTAAGTATGTTCATGCTGTAGGTAAGAAAACCTGTCAACGGCACTTGATGGGCAGTGGTGAGCAACGGACGAATGGTGAATATGAGAATAGATACCGCTCACGCAAAGTAATATTTTTGCATTTTTATTTTACGAATTTATGCACGCTTTATTTTATGAAATTTCGTATGTTTACATCTTACAAAAATTATGTGCATATGAATAAGTAATTAAGTTATGTAATTATGCTTTGAAAACCGAGCTCGTGTTTACACAACCTTGGTTCAAAGAATTTTAAAGTTTAAGAATGTTGGAATAGACAATGCAACAATAACACGAACTTTTTAAGTAAGAAAATTATAAATTTATTTAGAATTAAAAACGATTATTAAAGTTTATGTTATGTTGATAAATGAATTTTATGATTATGTTTTTATGAAATTATTATGAAAGTTTAAAGGAAAAACTTTAAGAAATTAGTATCTTAAACTTAAAAGTTTAAGATATAAGAAATTATGTTTTGGCTAGTTTCAGAAGGTTTGATGCAATAAATGTGCGAAGTTTTCAAATGAGAAAATTATGTGAGTATTTATAATAAGAAAATGTTGATATAAGTTTATGCCTAAATAAGAAATGAATTTTATGAATATGTTTTTAGGAATTTACTTTCAGGGAAGTATAGATGAATACGCTTCAAAAGTTATTATTATTATATCGATCTAAGTGATCGAGCTCCAAGTAATTATATTTATGATAAGTCCTAGAAAGATTAATTTTTAAAGATATCAATATGTTATTTTTAAGATGATAAATCATAAGTAAAATATATAAGAAATTTTTAAGAAATTTTTAAAGAGCATTTAAATGGGAAATTATTTTAATATTTAATTTAAAAATTGTTTTGAAAATAGTTTTATTTAAATTGAGAAATGTCCTTAGAGTAATAGCTACTAAATAATTATCCTTGTGTTTAAAAAGAAATGTTCAAGGAAATTACTATAGATATGCTTCAAGAAAGAAATATTACGAGTTATGTAAAGGATCATGATTTATAAATTATAATTAAGTTAAAACGCAATGATTCTTATTACGTTATTATCATGTTTAAGAAATTCATGTATTTTGTTACGTTACGAAATTAAGTTTTCGAGAAATGATTATTACATCTTTTAAATTTGTATGTTGAGAATTCTTTCTCTTTAAGAAATCATTGTTACTAAGTTTGGGAAATAGTCATTATTCCCTCTCAGGTTTCATGCCAATGATTCGATGGCAAGAATCTATTTAAAAAAAATTATTCTGAAATTTTTGTACTTTATTTTTAAGTATGTTAAAGCTCATGATCATGTTAAGTCAAGTGACGGCCACGTAAGGAGGGTCGTCACAAGAAGTTAGAGGAACGGCAAGAGCTTAAAATTTATGCTGCAAGCTTGTATATTAACTCGGTGGATTCATTGGTTGTATGGTTGTGGCTGATTCTTTGTGATAGAAGTATGGGAATCTTTGAATTAAAAAGACATATTTACCCTTAACTATAACCCGCATGAGCATATGTGGGTCTTTTTTCCGTCTCTTTTTGATGGGAAATGAGGTCGAGTGGACAAAGTGGAACGAAATTAAAGTTTGGAGTAGTACGGTGTAACCTTGTCGAATTTAGGGGCAAAGTGGGGATGGCGAAGAAGTTGGAGGGGCATAGAAGTGAATACATATTGTATTGTATTGCATTGCATTGTATTGTATTGTATTATATATAGAAAATGCAATGTAATGTAATACAATACAATACAATACGGTATGTCAAATAAGCCTTAAGTGAAAAAAGGTCATTGCATTTAAGTAATAATAATCAAATGTTAAAATTTGACATATTTTATAGTTATATTTAGTGGTAAATTTAACACTAAGAATAACACTATCAGAGAGCAAATTTACTAAAATGCTAAAATCTAGCATTTGCACTTCAATTTGGCACTGTATTGGAGATGCTAATGGTGCTGGGACAATTTGGTAGATTAGAGACTCCACTGAGAATAGGAATTCACCCACCTTTGGTGCTTGAAATGCTCATATCTTACAAGAGTTGAAAGGAGAAAGAAAATTTCTCTAATTCTCAATTCACTTCTAAAAAACTGTACTTACAAAGTAGGATCTGATGCTAAAAAAGGTCATGTATCTTTTGTGCCTTGTGCTCCACTAAGGTTGATTTGGTAATTTTAAAGATTAACACCGAGCGTTGACTGAGAAAAGGGTGATTTGCCTGCAAACTGCGTGGAGCATTAGGCAGCATTGCCTTGCATAGAAAGCCATTTGAAATATAAAGGCTGTGATGGAAATGTTTGTTTGTGATGGTCAAATTTATATTAGAAAAAGATTTTTTGAAAAATTTTCTCTCTTTTGGAATCGTCAGATCTAGTTTACAAAGCCCACGTCGACTAATTCAAATGATTCAGTTGCTTAAGATAATAGAATTATATAACTGCTTGAAAGTGACAACCCAATGAACAATGTAGCCCATTAATGAGTAAATCATAAAATAATTGAAGGGGCAACATGGAAACTAAAACATTGAATGCATTGTTACTGTGGTTTAAAATATGGATTATATGGTAGATATTTTTTATATTGTCGCGAATATTTTAATATTAAAGCAACCATATGCTGATGTCGTAAATATTTTAATCATTAATTGACCAAACAAAATAATGATGATATGAGATTATTCTTTGTTCTGGTACACATGGTCTGTGGATTAGACTTTCATCAATTGTTTCCTTTTTTAATATGCGGCTTCCTACGTTAGCCAATGGGTTGTTGTTCTTTTGTTTTGCTTTCTCAAGTCAATGGTCCTTTTTGTAATTTTGCTATATATGTATTTTGTAAAACAAACAAAACCAAGCTTGTGCTTTGCCATACTTTGTCAAAGCAGAATACAAAGGATCTACCAATCTGCAACTGAGGAAGGACATCGAAACAAGCTAGATATCAATGGGTGTTTCATCTTTTTGTATGTATAATATTGTTGCTACCTGCTTATTTTTCTTCATAAGTCTCTCTTTTGCAGCGGATAGCATTGGTCGATCCCAATCCATCAGTGATGGAACAACCTTGGTTTCCCAAGAAGGAATGTTTAAGTTGGGTTTCTTCAGTCTCGACAATCCAAAGAATCGTTACCTAGGAATTTGGTACAATAACATTACTGTTCAAACTGTGGTTTGGGTTGCAAACGGATGTAATCCAATTAATGATTCCTCTGGCTTGTTGATGATAAACAACACAGGCAATCTTGTTTTGTATCAGAACAAGAGCCTTGTTTGGTCGACTAACTCATCAAAACAAGCCCAGAAACCAATTCTACAGCTTCTAGATTCTGGGAATCTTGTACTAAGAGATGAGGAGGATGGAAACTCAGACAACTATTTGTGGGAAAGATTTGATTCTCCTTCTAATACATTGTTACCAGGGATGAAGTTGGGACTGGACTTTAAGAAGGGTTTGGATCGGCGAATATCAGCATGGAAGAATTGGAATGACCCTTGTCCTGGAGATTTTGTTTGGGGTGTACAAATTGATGCTCAACACCAAACGTTTCCGGAAGCTTATATGTGGCTAGGCGGAAAGAAATTCAATGGATTTGGGCCATGGAATGGAATCACTACAAGTGGTATGGCCTTGTTAAAAGAAAACCAACTTTATGCCTTCAATTTTGTTTACAATGAAGATGAAGCTTATTACGTGTTCACCCTCAAGAGCTCTGTGATCACTATAGTAGTTTTGAATCAAACAGAAGAAACGAGCCAACGACTTGCATGGGTCGAAGAAGAGAAGAGTTGGACGCTTTATGATCACTTTCCTTCAGATCAGTGCGACACCTATGGTCTTTGTGGAGGCAATGGGTATTGTGTCATAGGTGACAGCCCGGTCTGCCAATGTTTGGAAGGATTTGAGCCAAAGGATGAAGCAAATTGGAATTCAACGGATTGGTCAGACGGGTGTACACGCAAGAAGCCGCTAGACCCCAAGGATAAAGACAATGATGGTTTTCTCAAGCTTGTTGGCTTGAAAATGCCAGATACTGCGTATTCTCGAGCAAATACGAGTATGAACCTAAAGGAATGCAAGGCTAAATGTTTGAGCAATTATTCTTGCATGGCTTATGCGAACTCTGATATCAGAGGAGATGGAAGTGGCTGCATCATGTGGTTTGGTGATCTAATGGATATCAGAAAAAATCCTTCAAGTGAACAGGCTCTATGCCTTAGAATGCCAGCTTCAGCGCTAGGTATTGTTCCTGTCATGTTTGCTGTTGAATTATACTTGATTTTTCTTCCTTTTTTTTTTTTGGCTACATGTTGATTAATTTATGAGCTTTTTCATGTTGAAATAACCAACAAAACAGGAAAGTCTGGTTTTAAGAAGGGAATTGTGATAATAGTAACTACTATTGGAGGTGTTTGTGGGGTGCTCTTTCTTGGTTATTTCATTTGCAGAACAAAATTAAAAGGTATCTTTGCTCTCTCTTTTTTCTTTTTTTCTTTTGAAACATAAAGTTACTTTTGCTCTTAGTATGATAATCTTTGACTCGGGGACATATTGATTAGAATGATATTGCTATCAAGTTCTTTTCTCCCTTAATATTTTAATAGGGTAAGGATTAGTGTTCCTATCAAAAAAAAAAAAAAAGAAAAAGATTTAGTGGATTGTCTATATGCTAAATTTAAAACTCATCTCTGCATGCCATAATTCATATAAACAGATCAAAGTAAGAAAATTGGAGAGCAAGAGGAAGATCTAGAGCTTCCATCTTTTGATTTGTCTACTATAATGACTGCCACGGATAATTTTTCACTGAGAAATAAGCTTGGACAAGGTGGTTTTGGACCTGTGTACAGAGTAAGCTTTTTTTAGGCTTGATTTGCCAATCATATGGAATATATATGAAGAAAATGTCTAAAATTTCAAGGGTACTGCCTTTAACCTCTTTGCTTAACATGGGATTTCAGGGTACGTTAAAAGATGGACAGGAGATTGCTGTGAAGAGACTCTCTATCAATTCAGTACAGGGCATAGATGAGTTAAAAAATGAAGTAATATCAATTGCAAAGCTTCAACATCGGAATCTTGTGAAGCTTCTTGGTTGTTGCATTCATGGAGAAGAGAAAATGCTGGTTTATGAATATATGCCTAACAAAAGCCTCGACTCTTTCATTTTTGGTTAGACTCGTTCATTGATGTCGTAATCAACACTTATAAAACATGCATAGAAACTTCTTATTTATTGTGTCCATTGTCGCATTGTGACTGACAAACTTGAAAACCTTTTGTTTTGTATCGCTAGATCAAAATTCAGCTAAAGTATTGGGATGGAGTAAGCGCTTTCAAATCATTTGCGGAATTGCACGGGGCCTTCTATATTTGCACCAAGATTCAAGATTGAGAATTATACATAGAGATCTCAAAACGAGTAATGTTTTACTTGATAATGAGATGAACCCCAAAATTTCAGACTTCGGTTTGGCCAAAACTTTTGGAGGAGACCAAATAGAAGGCAACACAAACAGAGTGGTAGGAACTTAGTGAGTGTTACTCTTCCCACATGCTCTTTTTAGTTTGTACATGAGCATTTAAACGAATTTAAGCTCTAAGGAGTGTGATTTTACGCTGCAGCGGTTATATGGCACCGGAGTATGTTTACAATGGTCAATTCTCTGTTAAATCTGACGTCTTTGGTTTCGGTATAATGGTCTTGGAGATTGTAAGCGGAAAGAGAAGTACGAGCTTTTCCTGTCCAAAGGAAGATGTCACACTAACAGGACATGTAAGTACCATAAAAAGCTGCTCTATTATTTTTTATTTATTGAACTTCAAAACATACATATATAAGATGATCCTTTGAATTTTTTAGGCATGGACGTTGTTGCAACAAGGCAGGGCAATTGAATTGCTCGATTCATGCTTAAGGGATTCGCCCCACAATTTGCAGGAAGTGTTGCGTTGCATCCATGTCGGTTTGTTATGCGTGCAACAACGTGCTTCGGACAGGCCAAGCATGTCGTCGGTGGTAGTGATGCTAAGCAGGGACAACCATGTTTTGCCTTGTCCCAATAGACCTGGCTATTTCGTGGAGAAAGAATCATCACAGGAATATCCCGAGTCGTCCCTAACTAGCATTATGACCATACCGGAAGGAGATGGTCAATCTCAAACGGCGGATAGGTAGCATATATACTTTTGTAAGCTAGATTATGCATAACCAAACGGTAGAGAAAAATAATAATAATAATCGGTTGAGCTTGTTAGCGTAAATAGCAATATTCGAGGGGATTTTAGACGAGCACCTGTAGATACCTGCCTTACATTGTTTGTTAACCTTAAATAAAGCAACTGACAATAATTTAAATAAAAAATTTTCTCGTATCGACGCATGAAAATGTTTTGCTTTGTCCTTTTCATCCTTACTGGTTAAAACTCCACTACTCCCAACAGTGGGCCTCTGTTTAGTAGATAGTGTACTAATTAAATTGGAATTTACTGTTTTGTAAGTAAGAAGGTTTTTATCTCATAGAATTATGAGTATTCTGTCCTAATAGATCTGGCTATTATGTATTTCCACTGAAAAAATTATTAATTGGACTTTTCTGCCCTTGAGACCAATTTTGTGATAAATTGTCGTTGTTCAATTAAGGGGGTACTTTGACTTTTCCCAACTTTGTTACGTAAATAGAGAGCAACTTCTAGGACTTTGGAATATATAATGGTGCTTGGTCAATGATTTAGTCTATGAAAAGTTATATTGTTTCCCCCTGCCACAGTTGTGGGGCATCTTGGTCAGAACAAAGGAAACCTATTGGCCGAACCATATGCATGCCCTAGAAAAAGACTGGAACTTGATTAGATAACGTGTATATAATAAGGCCACATCATTATTAGTAGACCTATATTACCATGTACAAACACTCTTCATCTTAATTTTGTTTTTGTTTTTTTATTTTTTATCCATTGAATGACACTATCACGAGACCGAAAAATAAGATAGCAGATTTAGACCTAGAGAAAAGAGGATGAGAGAGAATCTATCATAGTCAGTGAGACTGCCATGTAGACTAATCAACAAGTCCTACTCTTAGAGGTTAGAGGTATACACTGTAACGGTTTGTACAGGGTAGAGTTTAACTAAGACACAAAGTAAGAAATCTAACTAGTTACAGGATTAGCTAAACACAGATCAACAATCAAACTTTGCTTAAGTCAGTAATTAGCTACTCTACAAAAACTTCTTTAAAGAAAAAAAAAAAGTTACCGATCACTTTATAGATTTGATTTAACAAATTAATTCCAATCTTTCATGACGATGACAACCACGACAATGATTCATTAGAGTTTTCTATGTCGATGTGCGCTTGGTCTTATTGTTAATCTTTTAACAACTGTTCTAATTCAATGTATAGTCATCGTCATGTAAAATAATTAACAATATTATCCTTTTGTTTTCTAGATTATTTTTCCTTATTTTCTCTTGAATTTTCTATGTTGATGTGTACTTGGTCAGTTGGTCTTAGTATAGACTTTCAACAATCTTGTTAATTCAATAAATCTTCGTCATCATCTACAATAATCAACAACATTATCCTTTTGTTTTCAACTTTATTTTTCCTTATTTTATCCTAAATTTTCTACACTGATGTGTACTTGGTCAGTTGGTCTTTGTACAGACTTTCAACAATCTTGTTAGATTAAAATACCTTCGTCGTCATCTACAATAACCAACAACATTTTCCTTTTTTTAATTATTTTTCTTTCTTTTTCTTCAAGTCAATAATCTTTTTAAAAAATAAAAAATAAAAAAACCTACTCGTTTGTTATACCTTATCAACGCCCAAAGAAAGGATCTACCCTCAAAATTTTTTGCTGCTGACATCAATGGTTGCACATTCTGTTGAGATTTGAGAAGTGTCAAAATAATTCTTTCTATTTTTAGATTGATTGATTGTAATTAGGTGTGAACATATCGTATTACTTGATTGCAAAATATCTCTTATTAAATTAAGAAAATAATTATAGGAGATAGTATTAAGCGTTTATGCCTATATAATTATGTTCATTTTATTGTAAAGGTAAAAAGAAGGCAAAAACATATTTCTGATTCATGGAGGTAGGTAAATTTGCCGAGCTACATAAAATCTCTTGTTCCTCCTTTTCTTTCATTTTTTGTTCTTTATTTTGAAGTCAATCCAATCCTGAAATGATAGAAGTACTTTGTTCTGCAAGAAAAATAAAATGCTTGAGTTAGGTGTCTTTAGTCTAAGAAATTCCAAAACTATTTACGAGGGAATCTCATACAAGAGCATCCATGTCCATCTCCAATCAATGATTCCTCTGGCTTCTTGACAATAAACATCCCTAGAAATCGCGTGCTTTTGGAGGCAGAACGAGTGTGTCATTTTTTCTAACGACGCCTACCGAAACATTCTTAGAAACAACAACACAACTTTTGGAAGAGTAATGCTAGATATTATCGTTCCGGGCCTTGGAACGGCCTAGGTTACAAGAGCATCCATGTCCATCTCCAGTCAATGATTCCTCTGGCTTCTTGACAATAACAATCCCTAGAAATCGCGTGCTTTTGGTAGCAGAACGAGTGTGTCGTTTTTTTTTAACGATGCCTACCGAAACATTCTTAGAAACAACAACACAACTTCTGGAAGGGTAATGCTAGATATTATCGTTCCGGGCCTTGGAACGGCCTAGGCTTCAGTGGACACAATATTGTCAAAGGATAGTTGTGCATGAAACTACTAGCTACTTGTCTACGATATCATTGGCCAACGGAAAATCAAACTTGTGGTTCTTTTCCTTCCGCACCTATAGATGATTGCGATAAGTTTTGCCGGTGCTTGTGGACCCAATGCAAGTAATTTCATGAACAAGAATACTTGCACACGCTTATATCTTTGTGGATTCAAGCCTAATTCACATGAGAATGGAAGTTAAAAGCAGTGCTCGGGATGATGTATGCTGAAGAATCCATTAACCCGCGAGGACAAATCTCTGGCTCGAAAGTACCAGATACAACGCATTCTTGGGTGAATAATGCAGCGTCATATGCGCCAAAGGAACTGTTCTTGTATTGCTTATTCAAACCTGAAGGACAACGCGTTCAATGTATCTTGTGGTTTGGTGATCTTATAGATATAAAAGAGCTTTCCGTCGGATGTGCAGAATCTCAATGTTCGGATGTCAGCTTCAGAGCTAGGCAATGGATTTGTATCTTTTCTTGGATCTGTAATGGGTTTATTTACTCTTCGAAACAGCTGTGGTAATTTTAGCGTCATTGGAAGTGTTTACGATATTCTCTTGCTTGGTGTTGGAGGAGAACATGCTTACAGGGTAGTATTGTTCTTGCTCTGATCATTTTGGAAAAGCTCAAGGCCTTGGTACTGCAAAGGCTCATTTACGGCATACCTAACCGTAAAGGAACGTAATAGAAAACGTAATAGACTTGGAAAGGAATGTGCAGTAATAGGAATGAAAATGGTTCATTCCCTTTGGTCACAGATTCCAATCCCAGTTTTAGGTTATCATACAAGGATTTCTACCTTTTACTATGTTATCCTGTTTATTCCGAGAAAAAATTGTCCGACTGTCCGACGCTAAAATGTTGCAATGGACTCATAGGCAGTAGAGCTTGCTAATCAAAGTTTACGTTTGATTGTAGCTGGTTTTTTTTTTCCCTATGCTGTCTATATGTTTAGAATAGAGCTGCACAAGAGGAACAGTTTGCTTTGTGGAATAAATCTAATATATATAGGCTAATATATTGAATAAATGTGTATTAAAATCTATCAGATAAGGTTGTCTAGTCAAAGTGATCAATTTGAGTTTTGATCTTTTAATGCATCATTAAGAATAGGCCTCCTATGTGTAGAGACCAAAATATAATTACTGATTTTATGATAGCCTGATAAAGGATAACTGTTAGGGTTAGCAATTATATAAAAAAGTTGTGGTCCTCAAGTTAGTACGTATATTATTTTTCTATCATCTATCTATTGAGAAATTACAGAAGAATTCTTTGAAGAAGGACTTACGCACTAGACTTGGGAGATCTTCAACCTACAGACTCAAGAATCACATTATATCTATGGATTCATGTTAACTTCTACATCTTATGAATCTCTTTTAGTGATTTGACATAAATGATCTTATGTGATGATGGTTTTTATCACAAAATTATGTTCTAATAAGTGGTATCTAGAGTCTCTTCATATTAAATCATTAGGAATCAATTTATTTTTCTAGATGCGATTCTTGTAAGAAAATTTTTAAATTTTACAATCTATGATTTATTAAAATTGTTGAATTTGAGAATAATTATTTGAAAATTTTGGTTGAATTATCAGCAAATATAGTATTCATATATACACATATATATAAATTCAGTTTTTACATATATATATATACATGATTATATGTATATAGATATATATAAGTTTTTTTTTTTGGTTGAATTTGTCATGATTCAGAACAGAGAAAAACAAAATTGATTAATGTTCCCTGACGCTTTAATTCGTGACGAAGTTATGTTTTTCTTTGGGGTCATATATATATATTTGAATATAGTTTGAAGAAATTTTTTTTTTTTTTTTGTTTTGATCGTTAACAGTATACGGCATGTTGTCAGGAAAAAAAAAAGAAAAAAAAAAGGTAGTCGTCTGCACTTTTATCGCCGTCGGTGAAGGACTCTTGAGGGCCGCACTCAAGAAACAAGTGGCGGCCAAAGGAGGGTGGGGCCTATTGGTCAACAGCTGGCCTGCCACCACTGGCATTGGCCCCTTCCAATGGTAGCCACTTGGTCGCCGGCTGGAGTAGGAGCCGTGGCCATCTGGCTACGGCAAGTAGAATAGCAGCTTGATAGCTGCCTTTGTTTTTACCATGGGTCGAAAGACCCCTAGGGATTTTGTTTTTCAATGTTCTAGGCTGAAGTCCAGAACTCAAGTATTGTATATACACGGGTCCAATTGGGCCCATGATCAGACCCTGTGTGACCAGAGAGGAAAAATAATTAAAGATGAAAAAAAAAAAAGAAATAAAGGGGGTGGTTTTAAGATCCACGTTGGGTCCACCCAAATTAGTCAAAGTTGGCCAATCAAAAGTTGACTTTGACGATTAGCTTTGACTAGTTGACTTTGATCAAAATTTTTTATTTTTTATTTTTTATTTTAATTTTGGTCATTTTGTGTGCAATTTTAAATTTAAATATTGGTATTATATATATATATATATTGAGATGACTAATTGAAGCAATATGCCACCAAAGTGGCCTCTTTTGTAAATTTTTATTTGTTTTGGAATAAAAACGGTTATGTCCACTAAGCTTATATGAATATTGACTGGCCTAAAGGAAGGCCAATATTTGACAAAATTGTATGTACACCTATGGTAATAACCACGTGATGATTGTTTGGTTTTGACATGTGAACAGTAAATTGGCCCGAAGGAAGATTTATTGTTTGACATGTTCTTATTGTTAGTGTTTAATTGCTACATCAAGAAATCACTTGCAGTTTAATATTTCTGTCTAAAGACTAAATATTAATAGAGTGTCCAGTATCTTGAGATAGGCTTACCTTTATTTGGATTTATTATTGTCGTTTTGAATTCTTATATGAGCTTGTCTTTTGTTTTTTATGTTATTCTCTGGTTCAACTACTAGTTCTGCCTTAAACATTGCTGTCAACATCAATCGATTCCTATGCTGAATAGTAGCAACTTCAAATCATGGCAAGAGAACATTCTTATAATACTCAGAGTCATAGATCTCGACCTTGCATTAAGGGTTCCTTCTCCTACATCTCTTATAATAAGAGTTCTTTTGATGAAAAGAGGGACATGGAAAGGTAGGAGAAGTCAAATTGCATGTGTATAATGATCATGAAGGAGGCCATTCTAGAAGTATTCAGGGGCATTATATCAGAAAGAATAAAGACAACCAAAGAATTCCTTAAGGACATTGAGAAGAGATTTGTCAAAAATAAAAATGCTGAAACAAGTACACTTTTGGCAAGCCTTATCTCAATGAGATACAGAGGTAAAGGGAACATTAGGGAGTACATCATAGAGACATCTCATCTTACTTCAAAACTGAGAGCACTTGAGCTTGACCTCTCTGAGGACTTGCTAGTGCATTTGGTTCTTATATCTCTTCCCACACAATTCAGCCAGTTCAAAGAGAGCTATAACTGTCGAAAGGAGACTTTATCTCTTAATGAGCTCATCTCATATTATGTGCAAGAAGATGAAAGGTTGCAGCAAGAAAAGTCAAAAAGTGTTCATTTGGCTAATACTTCTAAGGACAAAGGGGAAAAAAAGAAAAAAGGATAAGGAAGTTGTAGTTATAGCAACTCAAAAGAAACAACAAAAGAGACCGAATGATCTAGAAGGTATGGGTTGTTTCTTCTGTGGAGCTGTAGGACATAAGAAGAAGTATTGCACCAACTACTATGCTTGACGTGCAAGGAAAGATATGCTTCTTAATTTGGTTTGTTCTAAAGTTAATTTAACTTCAGTACCTAAACACACTTGGTGGATAGATTCTGGTGCAACCACTCACATTAGTGTGTCTATGCATGGTTGCCTAATATGCCGAAAGCTAAATAATGATGAAAGATACATCTACATGGGCAATGGTGAGAAGGTTGAAGTTGAAGCAATAGGGAAATTTAGATTACTATTAAAGACTGTATTTTATTTGGATCTTGATGAGAAATTTATTGTATCATCTTTTAGATGAAATTTGATTTCTATTTCCGTTTGAGACAAGTCTGGTTATTCTTGTTCATTTGGAAATGGAAAATTTAGTTTGTTTCATATTTCAAAATTGGTTGGTTCTAGTTCTTTGTTAGGTTTACGATAATCTTTCTTTGATTAATATAATTGCTTCATTTAATAAATCCCTGCAATTAATCAATGAGGTAAAGAGAAAATTAACCAATGAGAATTCAGCTACATTATAGCACAAGAAATCAGATTATATCTCTAAAAGGAGAATAGAAATATTTGTGTCAGACGAAATTCTAGACCCCTTATACTTTACATTTTTTTATATTTGTGTTAACTGTGTTAAGGGGAAACAAACCAATAAAAGGAAATTTAAAGCCAATAGGACTTTGGACGTTTTAGAACATATACATACAGATATTTGTGGGCCAGTCCTTATGGTTTTTTGTAATGATCAACAATATTTTATAATATTCATAGATGATTTTTCTAGACATGGCTGTATCTATCTCATGCATGAAAAGTCACAGTCGTTGGATGTGTTCAAAAAATTATAAGGCTGAAGTTGAAAACCAGCTCAACAAAAGGACTAAAAGCATCAAATTCAACTGTGATGATGAGTATCATAGATATGACAGTTCAGGTGAACAACATCCAAGAGTGTTTGCTAAATTCCTAAAGGAATGTGGTATCATCTTATAGTACACTATGCCAGGTTCGCCCACTATGAATGGTGTTGTTGAAAGATGAAACAAAACACTTAAGGACATAGTGAGGAGTATGATCTCTCATTTTACCTTATCAGAATTACTCTGGGGAGAAGTACTTAAGACTACAGCATATATCCATAATTGGGTTCCAACAAAAGCAACTGCCAAAACCCCTTATAAACTTTAGATGGGCAAGGAGCTTAGTTTAAAGCCTCTGTATGTTTAGGGATGTCCAGTAAAGGCAAGGCCTTATAGGCCTAATGAAAAGAAACTAGACTCAAGAGGTGAGTTGTTATTTTATTGGATACTTTGAAAGATCCAAGGGTACAAGTTTTATGATCCCATGACTAAGTCCATCTTTGAGACAAGAAATGCTTGGTTCTTTGAGGATGTTGATTTTGTAGGGGGAGATAAGGTTAGAGACTTTGTCTTTGAAGAGGAATCTGTTGATATTCCCACAGCTGTTATTGACATTTGTCAGGTTGTTCTTTTTGATATTATTCAAGAAGTAGATCTAAATTAAGACAATGTCAGAAAACCTCTCATTCTAGAAATTGTTCCAAAAGAACAAACTCTAGCATCTCAAGAACCTATGCCATTAAGGAGATCCACTAAAGAAAGGAGAAGTACAGTGCCAGATGATTACATTATATTTCTCTAAGAACATGAATATGACGTTGGTATGGTGGAAGATGATCCAATCAACTTTTGTCAAGCCATAGAAAGTTCTAAATCTCAAGAGTAGATAAACGCTATGAATGAGGAGATAAAGTTTATGAAAGATAATGACGTTTGAGATCTTGTCCCATTGCTCGAAGGAGCAAAACCCATCAGTTGTAAATGGATATTAAGACCAAAAGGGATTTGAAAGGCGATGTGGAGATGGACAAGGCCAGTCTTGTCGCTAAAGAATGCATCGATTATAAAGAGACTTTCTCTCCGGTTTCTTCAAAGACTCTTTTAGGATTATAATGGCATTTATGGCACATTTTGATCTTGAGCTTCATCATATGGATGTTAAGACAACGTTTCTCAATTGCAATATTCATGAAGCAATCTATATGGTGCAACCGGAAAAATTTATGTCGGGAGATGCAAAGAACATGGTTTGCAAATTGAAGAAATCCATCTATAAGCTTAAGCAAGCTTCTCATCAGTGATATTACAAATTTCGTCAAGTTATCATCTTATTCGGTTTTAAGATGAATGTGGTCGATTATTGTATATACAACAAGTTCAGTAGGAATATGTATATGATCCTAGTTTTATATGTCGATGATATTTTGCTTGTCAACAATGATATAAGCTTATTGTACAAAACCAAGAGATTTCTATCAAAGCAATTTTAGATGAAAGATTTTGGTGACGCCTCTTTTGTGTTAAGTATACAGATATACCGGGATTGCTCTCAGGGTATTCTTGGGTTATCATAAAATGACTATTTCGAAAAGGTTTTCAAGAGATATGGCATGTAGGTTTGCAAACCAGGTGATACCCCTATGGCTAAGAGAGACAAGTTTAGTTTCAATCAGTGCCCTAAGAATGATTTTGAGATTTAGGAGATACAGAAGATTCTTTATGCGTCAACAGTAGGGAGTCTGATGTATGCTCAAGTTTGTACGCATCTGGATATTGCGAATATCACAAGGATGTTGGGCAGATACTTAGGCAATCTTGGAAAGAATCACTAGATAGTAGCCAAATAAGTCTTGAGGTATTTACAAAGAACAAAGGACTACATGCTTACGTATCGGAAGTCGAAATAGCTTAAGATCATTGGGTATATTGACTTCGATTATGTGGGATGCTAAGATAGTATGAAATCTACGTTGGGCTATGTCTACCTTCTGGTTGGAGGTGCTGTCTCTTGGAAAAATGCTAAACAGTCTCTTATAACATTTTTTATCATGGCGACAGAGTTCATAACGTGTTATGAGGCGTCTAATCATGGAATATAGCTGTGAAATTTTGTCATGGGGCTGTGCGTAGTGGACAGTATTCAAAGACCACTTAAGTTATTTTGACAATAAGTCGATAATTCTATATTCGAACAACAACAGGAGCTCGATGAAGTCAAAATATATAGACATCAAGTTCCTGGTTGTAAAAGAAAAAGTTCAGAATGGACAGTTGTCTATAGAGTACATTGATACAAAATCCATGATTGTGGATCCACTTACTAAGGGATTACCATCCAAAATGTTTCATAAGCATACTGCTCATATGAGTGTCATGCCTTATGAGGATATTTAGTTTTAGTGGGAGTTTGTAATTTTAGATGCTTTTATGATATAGACACTTTTTGTAATTTCAGTTTATGGATATTTTAAGGTTATTTTCTACAGAAATAAAATTTTGGTTTATTTACACTCTGATTTTGGTATGGCTTGATCTCACTAAGTTTTTAAGGTGGACTAGTTAAAAATAGGCATGTTAAGATCACATTGCATGAAATTTTCATGCTTCACATCCATGCTTGATCTTTGTCATTAGTTGTATTATTATATGTGATCATTGATAGAAGGTCGCTTTGGTCCTACATTGATATGATTAATTGACAAGATTGTTG
>CAMOHE010043863.1:12747-73789 GCA_946598075.1 Artocarpus hirsutus | reverse complement strand
ATATCAGAGTAATCCAAGATCAGACCACTGGAAGGCTGCAAAGAAAGTGATGAGGTACCTGCAAGGAACCATATGCTTCAGAGAACAGATGCGCAACATTCCATATGCTTTAGCTATTGGAAGCCTTATGTATGCTCAGGTTTGCACAAGGCCTGACATTGCATTCGTTGTAGGAATGTTGGACAGATATCAGAGTAATCCAGGATCAAACCACTGTAAGGCTATAAAGAAAGTGATGAGGTACCTACAAGGAACCAAAGACTACATGCTTATGTACAGACAGACTGATAATTTAAAGGTCATTGGCTACTCTGACTCTGATTTTACTGGTTGCATTGATTCATAGAAATTAACTTTCAGATACATTTTCATGCTAGCTAGTGGAGCCATTTCATGGAGGAGTGCCAAGCAAACCTTGACTGCTACTTCCACTATGGAGGCAGAGTTCGTATCTTGTTTTGAGGCTACCTCACATGGTGTATAGATCAGGAGTTTCATTTCTGGGCTTAGGATTGTGGATTCTATCTCTAGGCCATTGAGAATTTTCTGTGACAATTCAGCTGTTGTTTTTATGGCTAGAAACAATAAGAGCGGAAGTCGAAGCAAACACATCGACATTAAATATCTGGCTATAAGAGAGCGTGTTAAGGATAAAGCAGTGATCATTGAGCACATAAGAACTGAATTGATGATTGCCGATCCCTTGACTAAAGGCATGCCACTAGTAAAATTTAGGGATCATGTGGACAGAATGGGACTTGGTTCCCTTATGTAATTTGTTGTACCTTATTGTGAAACTCTATATTTATGATATTTTCTCATTTATCTTTAGTTAAGTGCACATATTTATTTATGAGAAATATCAATAAAGTTTAGACCTAGAATAAACATAGGGTTTGTTCATTAAGTTACATAGGCAAATCTTGAGGGACAAGATATATTGTAATACATGGAAGATAATACTCGTCATTTAGAGGACATGTCGCCATGATTCATATATTTTGTTTCTTATTGTAATAGTTGATGGAATGTATGGGCCAAGTGGGAGAATGTTAGACACATCCGTCTAATTGATGGCCCATTTGAATATAACTGCCATAAACCATTGGAGTGTGCAGTTTTTAGATGACCAAAAAAAAAAAAAACTACCATCAACGGTAAATAACCGTATGATGGGCCACGGTTATTAAAACGTGAGGCTTACGTTTTGGTCCCTATGCATACAATTCTCAAAAAAATCTACACCATCTAAGGGAGAATTGCGAGTGCTCAGAAACACTAAAACCAAAAACGCAGTGTAAAATTTGGACGAGAAACAGAGTAAGGAAGAACAATGGCAGCAGGTAATATTTGATCCATCTTGCTTCCGCTTTTATGAGTTCAAATTGTCGTATATGATGCAATTTGAATCTAATAAGGATTACTAGGTTTTTATGATCTCTCCCTTTAGTGAGAGAAGGAAGCTATAGTCAAGAAGAATTGAAGATGAGAAAATTTGTCAATGCCCATACACCTATCAATTATAAAGAGAGCAGTAATAGCAAGGTCAAGAAAGCTGTGAAAGAGTCTGTTATTATTTATTGCCAAATAGGCGTTATTCCTTGTAAGTTTGAAAAAATTTTAAAACCTAATTCCTTAAAAATATTTTTCCAAATTTTTTTTTCCCTAACACTCCCATTCACCATCACTTTTATTGTTTGTCTTAGAGAACACTAAATCACTTCTGGCGCATATATATTTTCTTAGCCCAACAAATTTTAATCATATGGATTTTCTTGCCATAACTATAGTAATTGCCATTGAATTTATTTTTTTTTATTTGGATTGATTACTTTTGTCGTCGTCCTTTTTAGCTACCCAAGGGCTTCCTTGATCGATTTGTTATTAGTTCGTCTTAATTCTCTTCCTTTACCACTAAAGAATGCATAGCCATTTTTATCCACTTTGCAAGTCAATTTTTCAAAACCTACAAAGGTCGTTGAGTTAGCCAATCTTTGTACCGCAGAAACAAAGTTTATGTGTTCTCATCTCGCTCCATGACTGTCTATTCTTCCTATTTCCGATTTTGCAATATAGGCAATAGGCACACATTCAGAAACTTAAAAAATCGCAATGTCAGTGGGTCTTGGATCCTATTTGGCAACACTCTACAAGATGAGTATGTTAACACTAGTCGCTCCTTTCTTAGAGTTTTTACTATAAAAAATAAAAGTTAAGGATTTTCACACAATAAAATTTTTAAGATAGTAAAATATTGGTTAATTGTCATATCTTCTTGTTTAATGGCTAGCAACTTATTTCTTAAAAGTTGTAATCTTGAGTGGTTCCTCCTTAAGAGACATGCTTGGACAATGTCCAGAATTGGTTTTGATGTTCCACCATTTGATACACAACATGTCTAGGTCATTTGACAATGCAGCTTAAACTACAAATTGAATTCAAATTAAATTTGCTTTTAAATTTTGTAGAAAAAAAATTATGAGTTTGTTTGGGAAACACATCAAAAATAATAAGTTCTAACCACTATAATATAAAGTTCTCATATGCTACAGTGAAAAGTAAAAGCTTGTTAAAGTATAAAACTTTCATATACTACAATGTTTAAGTTCTAACGTGTTTGCCAAACAAACTCTATAACACATTTAGTTTGAACTATAAAGTTTAGTTCAAACCGTATCTGCCAAAAAACTTGATCATCATAGAAAGACGAGTCCGAGTATTTCTTCACGGAGCTTCAACTTCTAATATACAGAATAATTTTTAGCTTAAAAGAAATTAGAACCACATGCATGGAATTACTCAATTATATATTCCATTTGGAGTTGTAGCTTAACCGTTTTAATGATAGCCATCAATTCGGCTTCAAAAGAGCATGCAAGCCCAAGAAGAGGAGAAACAGTTTTTAAAATAACTTCAACAATTCCTAAAAATACGGTGGTCCATCCATCGGCTGATGGAATTTTGTTCCTTTGTGTATATAACCTTGCTATTATTAAAGTGGAGGAATATATTCTTATATACTTAATTTAACAAAGTACGGTACAACACGACGTAATTGGACGAATTCTATGCATTTAGAACCATTTTCGGATCTCTAAACAATAAATACGTATTTATATATGTAAGGAGATTCAGAAAGAGATACAATTATAGTTTTGACCGTTGGAAGACAAAATGTAGATTCTGCAAGATTTTAAAGGAAGAACATTCACATTCTTATTCACACAATTTACAAAACCCTCCTATATATTTATATCACATTCCCCCGCTCATTTGCCATCTTATGACCATAACAAATAACCAAGTAGTACTTACTCCACACTCCCTAATTTTACTCCTAACCTGTCCATTACAGGCCATTATAGCCTAGTTGATCATAATCATGGAAAATTCCGTTAGACTGATCGAGAGCCGCCGCCGCCGCCACCGAAGTAGAATCCCAGGAGTTGGACGATGCTGATTTCGTGTCAAATTCATTAGACCACCAGATCAGGCCGTCCTTGGAGACATTAGTCATTTCCTTAAAGCAATCGTACTGATCAGCCATTTGATCATGATGATCATCTCCCTCTGGTATGTTGAAGCTGACTGCTTCCCCATTGAGAATAAGTTCGAGCTCGGCTTGGAAAGCCGAATGATGATCACCATTTGGCACAACAGCACTTGATGAGGCCATTGGAATATTATTAATTCCCATATTCATGAAATTGGTTGCAGAATTTTCCAATCCTTCCATCTTATTAGGGTTTCCGCCGATTTTCACATGTTGATCTTCTTCATTACCTATGATGTTAGCATCGAGGGGTAACTCATTGTAGTAATCAGCATTGTTTTTCCCTTGTTCAGGCTGATGATCATGATTGTCACGATCATGATCATCACTAGGTGTTGAGAGATTGTGCTGCATCAGAAGGTTAGGGTTCATCCCATTGAGAGATTGGCAGCTCTGGATCATCTTTTGTTGGAAAGGATGAAGCTTCGGCCAAAGCGCAGGGTTGTTGTAGAAGGAAAGAGGGTTTTGAAGGCTCTGAAGCTGCATATGGAGCTGAAGCCTTTCTAGGGCTGAGCTGCTTAGCGTCTCGGTGTCCTCTAAACCCGTTGCATACTTGTCGGAATTTACCGACGATAATCGAGCGGTAGCACCGTTATTTTGTTTGCGCCTTCCTAGTAGTTTCTTCTTCAACCGGGTGTTCCAATAGTTCTTTATGTCATTATCTGTTCTTCCTGGCAATTGGGCTGCAATTATGGACCACCTAAAAATATATGCAAATGTACATCATTATAAGTCTCTAATAAAATTAAGAAAAAAAATAATAAAAGGATATAATATAGGTTTTGAGAAAACCGTAATTAAGAATAGATATAAATCCTAAGCAATTAGAGTTAATGAATCTTTAGATTAGAGAGAATATTCTAGACAAGGGATAAGAGACAACAGTTTGAGTTTAAAACTTGTTTCCTAAGTATAGAGAGAGAGAGAGAGAGAGAGAGATACCTGCTACCAATACTTATGTAGAGGCTGCAGATGATGTTGTCTTCTTCCTCAGAGAATCCACCATGCTTGATGTTTGGCCTCAGATAATTTAGCCACCTTAATCTACAACTCTTTCCACATCTCTTAAGCCCTATAAGTGTAAATTTATAAACCCCACCAAGAGTTTAGATCACTCATGCTTTAAAAGTAAACAATTTCCCATGTACATATATAACTAGAAATTAAAGTAGAGGAAATAAAAGATCAGCCATTTTCTGATAACAATAATTTATGATAAAAATATAGAGGTTAATTATGAACAAAATATATATGACTTTTCACATACCAATTTTCTGAGGAAGGGCAATCCAATTTCCACCGGTGCCATAGTTTTCGATATAAGTCTTGAGTTTGGCGTCCTCTTCGGGTGACCATGGTCCCTTCTTCACGTTGGCCTTGTCACAACATGGAGCTCGACCCATCTTTAGCGGTCCCCGATGATATGTGGTTCCTTTCTTTTTTTTTTTTTTTTTAATCTCTCTTGATTTCTTCAAAAGCAAGTGAATACCAGAAGAAGAAGGCTTATGGCTGTTTTAATTTTGAGGCTGTTGGGAAAAAATGGGGAAGGAAGACCCAACATTTATAGGTGGAAAGAGTGGGTGATGTGATGCTTATTATGAGGACAAAAAAGTCTTACACCTTATCAACCCCATTTCTCATCTCTTAGGGTTTGTGTCAAAACTCTCTCTCTCTCTCTCTCTCTCTCTCTCTCTCTTCCTTTTTGGATTAGTTCAATCATCCATGTTTAAACAATGCATTCACCGATACATAGTACAACACGGATTTTCTGCTACTTTACATTTTAAATTTCACTATACTTTAATTAATTTCCATGTTTGTTAACAAAAATGTTAATTTATTCCAAACGGATGACTCTACAGATGTTGATCAGAAGAACAATCCATCCTCTTAGTTTGTCACTATTATCCTTGAAATGTATTCCTTCACTCTAGCCACCCTAACCTAATTACTATTAGCTTAAGGAATATTTTAGCCGAAAGAAAAGAATTAGCCTTTAGTATTAATTGTGTCTTCGAGATTATAACCATATAGTAGAAAAATACTTGCGAGGAAAATAACGATTTAATTGATCATCAACACGTTTTTCCAGCTCAATATTTTTCTTTCTATGAAGCTTCGCATCAGTGCAATAAAGGTACGTACAGTGATTGTGACACATATATAACATTGATAGAGCCGAAATATACGACTGAGTTAATGTACTTATTTCTTTCCAGAACATTAAAATTAATCCATGATTTTTATTGGTTTCTTCTACTAATGACTTTTTGACTGTAAAATATTATATAATATCACTGGTAAAATACTAATTAGTGTAGATTAAATGTTTCTTGTAGCAGTTTATTATACTTTAGTGATATAAAATATGTCGGCAATAACTAAATGAGTAGAAAAACTTCATCACATTTTCTTATATAATTAGAGCCAGCAAGGGGATATAGGTAGCTCTCACACGAAATATTGCAGTTTGTGTATGACAGAGATGCATACAGAACTGACAAGCGACATGCATATATAACCACCAGCTTGGTAAGTATATATAGCAGGAAGGTACGTAAGTAAGGATGTATTTCTTTGTTCTCCTCCCAAGACGCGTCCAGTATTCGATATTGCACAATCACATTGTAAGATCCCTCCTTAGATAATTTATTGTGTGGTGTTAGGTATATGATATTGTAGCGTTATGAGTGAAAACTGAACTCATTCTTAAAGTAAAACTGGACTAGGGATTTTTTTGGTTCCATTGGTGGACCATGATTTCCAAAGTGACAAAAAAGATGAAGTAGGATGATACCAATAAGATCAGAAGGGAAAAAAGTTGACATGCATAAATATATAGAGCGAGGGGATGGAAAGAAATTACAAGTAGAGCTGTAGAATATTGCTGTATTTTTCAGCTGACAATTAGCATAGGAAAATTTGAGAAAGTCATTCCATTTTCATCACTTCTCAATAAACTCTTAGGGGCCCACAAGAATCACTAATTTGATGCTAATAAATTGACTTGCAACTCAGTTTTGAGTCACTAGAAAAGAAATTATATCCCACAGGGAAAAAAAAGTTCTGGCAACGTCCAGCTCGATTGTCACAAAGGTAATTAATTTAGCTTTGTAAGTACAATATTTCAAACTTTTCTTTTTCTTGTCGTTTTGAATCTACTTATCTTTGTCGTAGGGGAAAAAGTCCATGCTCACATGGAAAAAATGTTTTATGTGCAAAAGAAAATTTTCTGTATCTTATGTACTAGCTAATTATTGCAACAAACATATGGTAACGAAAAACACAGCTCAGCTCAAATAAAATGAAATATGTACATTAAAACTGTACTTCCACTAATTGGGGTGCACTAAAAAATTTTAAATTCTGAATACATGAATATGTATGTATATCATTTAACATATACTAATTACTTAAAAATCAAGTCAAGTCAAATTTCCCATGTTAATTAATTAATTAATAATTACTATCATCATCACAACATACTATATACCATAGTGCTCTATCTACTATATCTTTGATTTAAATTATAATTTTCTTATTAGAAACGCTATAATTGTGACAAGTTGGCTATGGCGATTACAATAATAGTAGTCATGGAATTATTAAATAAATTCATATAAGAATAAAATACAAACTGAAAAGTATATATAATTCAAAACTTTAAGAAGAAGCCACCACTCATTGACCTTGGTTTTCTTGCTTTTTAACATTTTCTTAATTTAAAATCCTAATCAAAGGAGGGCCGGAACCGCAACCATATGGAAATAACCAAGAGGAAACTATCAAATTTCAAAAAGCACTCACTTCCCAAAATACTAATATTTTAGTCCCCAAATGGGGCACAGATCTTCAAGGCAAAGAAACCAGGCTTCTGCTTGTCTTTCTCCAAAACTTAGAATCTATGCTTTGAAATTGAAGCAATGGAATATGATTAAATTAGAAAAGGAGGAAAGTTAACATTGCATTTCATCATCAAGAAGACCAAACTCATCAAATACTATTGTAATATAGAGAGCTGGTAAAGGTGGTCCTGATGAGAGGATAAGCATGGATATGTATCCCTTTGCCAAGTACAATTATTCGTATTTTAGGTGCTTAATTTCCCTTTATTATAATCATTTTCTATTTTCTTTTTTTATTTTTCTTTTTCTTTTGTATTTTTTTTTTTTTTTTGGGAATTTGACGTGGCTGTTCTAACAATAAATCCGTCATGCAAGGTAGCTAGATTATGCAAATTAAAATTATAAAGTGGCAGTTAATGTTGACTTTTTGTTGGCAAATGATCCTTATGTTTGGTTAAGTCATCAATGCTATATAGAAACTATAAATATGATAGAGCATATAATAAGCTTTCAAATATGTGAGTCATTAAACCCTACACATTATACGATTGCATCAAAGTTGTTAATAATAAGCTCTAAATCAAAAAACATGATACAAATTTCGGATTTCAGAGGGCTTAAATTTGATTCTAAAAAAAGGTTAACATTTTAGACAATATTGCAAGCAAAGGCAAAAAATAAAAGAATAGGAAAGCGGGAAACGAGAGAAAGACAAATTATGTTTCTTCTCCAGGGCAAAGAGGAGGGGCAATTTCTTCTTTTGGGTAAAATATTTGTCACCTTTTTTATATTTTCTAGTCAATTACTCATCTGTATTATCATATTAGCATGAACAGTTCAATAGAATTTTCAGCGCAAGATCTGTATGCGTGATATATTTTCAAAAGGTTCTGTAGCAGTTATAGTCTGCAAAAGTCAAGAGCATCATTTGAGTTTCTCACTGTGTTTACCCAATCAACAAATTTTCTCAAACAATTCAGTTTCAAAGATATTGTACTAACTTCTCTCCTTGATTTTTTCGTTCTCTCTTTCTTTTCAGCTCATGTTTTCCTCTTGTTTGACTATATATTATAAGAAAACTTATAATAACAATATAATTCTTGACTTGTTAATATTACAGTAAAACTCCCATATACGAACTTAATCATAATTACACTCTTTAACTTGAAAATTTTTAACACAACTGCTGTCAATAATATTCCATTAGTGACACCCCTAATCAAATTCAATGACCGGTAAATATCAGATTAATTAAGTGATAACTTGCTACAGAATATGTTCGATATCCCTATTATCTTTTTTACTCCTTTTTTTTTTTTGGTAAAATTAGCTTTGTCCCATTATTGTTTATACATAATTATTGTTATTTTGAATTTTTATTTACTAGTACTTCTTCTTTTTTTTGTGTAAATATTATTTCATGACACTATCATGCTTCTTATTTTGTTGAAATAATTACATAAACCGTTAATTTTGAGAACCGCAATTAAAATTGTCCTTTTTTTATAATTTTATGATTCAGTCTTTTTTTTTTGGAAATTAGTTAGTTGTTTGCCCTTTCTTATATGATCTGAAGTAGATTATTATCCAAAGTTATAATCTTATGATAATGAAGACATTGGTGTAATACAAAAAATTGACAATCTTTTCGATTTCAAATCTCATTTCATTACTATAAAGTTGCAATTTTTTTGCTTTTATTCATTATTTTATTTTTAAAACTTGGGATGAGCAGATCCAATCTTTATACTTTATAGTAAAGTTACGTGTTGACTTATTATTAGGCTACACTTGCAATCACTTATGCTTTTATTTGTTAATTAATATCGACTTTTTGTTGTTAGATTTCAAAAACTGTATGATGATAAGCATTATCATGAACTTTGCAACTTTATGATAATAGTTTTTGGCACATTTGCCTACTAAAGTTTTCTCTTTTTTTTTTAGAATGGTCCTTAACCTATTTTTTTTTTACAATTGAGTCATTAAGCTTAGCTAAGTATGGTAATTAAGTTTCTAGTCATAAATATTTAACAAAATTAGGACAAAATACGATCACAAGGGATATATATGACCCATTTAAAAGGGTAAAAATAGAATTTCAAGCACTACAATGTTAAATATACATATAAGCTAACAAAACTTTTAAGAAATCATTAACAATAATTTTGTTTCTTTTAATTTTTGTTATTTTTTGAGGTGTGAAATTAAACAATTTGACTCTTGCTAGAAGCAAATAAAGTGCATGGGTCTTCTAAATGTGGCATCTCACATTATTGTTTTCCATTTCAATTTTGACGGCTGTTTATTATAAAGGACTTAATTGCACACATTGCTAAGTTTAGGAACTCAATTCTCCCCTATAAAAGAATCACATTGTAAAAAAGCAAAAAATTCAATCTGTTTTAGTTATCATAAACATAAAATCATTAAACTATGGTTATTAATTAGGATATAGTGGTGTAATTTTGTATACGATTTTAGGCGGTTTTATAATTAAATAAAGGGGTTTTTGGTGCATTTGCACCCTAAACTTTTTGTTTTTATAATTTGGTCTTTAAACTTATTTTTATGACAATTAAGTCCTTAAACTTAACTAAGTAAGGCAAGTAAATTTAATCATAAATGTTAGTTAAATTGATATGAAAAATGATCATGAAAGACACATGTGACCTATTTAAAAAGACAAGCGCGGAATTCGAAGCACTACAATGTAATTATAATATATATATGTGCCTAAAAAAATGTTAAAAACCATTAACAATAATATAATTTTCTGTTTTTTTAGTATGAAATTGAACAATTTGATTCTTGTTAAAGGAAATGAGGTAAATAGTTAATCTAAATGGGTCATGTATATCTTAAGCGATCATTTCCATGGGTATTTATGATTAGGACCCAATACCAAACATCGTTAAGTTTATAGAATCAATTGCCATGAAAATAATATTAAGAACTACATTGTAAAAAACAGAAAATTTAAGAGATAGATGGGCCAATAACCGTAATACTAATATTTAGACATTTTTGTTATTGACTCTATTTTCTTTTATTTTGAGTCTCATCCTGGTAATGCTTAATTGTTTATCAAAGGTACTCAAATATTGTCCTTCAAAAAAAAAAAAAAAACAACATTACCAAAAGTTTAAAATCAAATGAGATCACATATGTAAATTGACTATCTCAAAAGACAAAAGTGTAGATATCTCCATGACGTGAACAAAATGAGTTTGAGCTGTAACAATGACTGAGAATTAATTATACTTGTAGTTATAAACTCAAACAAATAGACCAATTGAGCGTGCATGAGGCATCTCTATATTCTATGGTCCTTAGGGAAGGTTTCCCCACAACGCGTACGCTTGATCTTTTAAACACGTAAGATATTAAAACGTTCAAACTATTCGGTTAGCAACATTGACTTAGCCCTGTTTAGTTGGGGGTTCAAATTATGTGGTTTTAAACCTTTTTGGTTTGAACTATACGTTATAAAGTAGCATCGTTTAGAGTAAAATCTGTGACATTTGAAAGTGTAAGGTTTAAACAAGAAAACATGTTGAATAGTGGGATAGCAAAGGAAACATGCTTCTGAGATAGGAAACTCGAACTCTTTATATATATATATATATAGCGACCACATGGCTAATATAATTGCCCTTTCATGCGTCCTAATGGGGTAGTCTATAAGATAAAGGAGCCGAGTTAAGTTTTTTTATTTAAAAAAATGGTAATTTCTTCTTGATGGAAGTCTAAAATAGTTTAAAGTGTTAAAAGAACACTAGCAAAACAACATGTTTCCTCAGTTGAAAAACAAAGATAGAAAGCCGTCGACCATCTTCCAAACAAACACCCAAAGACAAAAAAGAAAATAAAATAACCTTAGCCCACGTCAGATTTCACCTTCTATATCTAAGTCTTCTAATAACAATTAATTTAGTCCAAAGTTAAACAGAAGATATTTAAGAAACTTCAAAGAAGTTCACAGGAAGCCTGACAATATATATATACACATACATATATATGTATATCGTCACTTGGGTTGACATTGATATATAAACATAATATTATAAATTAAAGATGGTGAATAATATTGCTCCATGCATGACGAGACAACAGTTGTAAAGGCAATTAAATTGAATTGACTTTAAAACCAATACGTAATGAGCAAAAATATTAAAGAAAGTAGTGAAGCTGTTATATTATCTTATTCTCCATGCACTTTATGTAAAATAATGCGTAAGTATGCAACAAAACGACGCAGTTGCTGAGCTCAAAATTCCGCATTTTGTTAAATTTTTCAAACCTTCGCTGGCTTTTTGTTGCTATTTGGTAACAATACCATAGCCTTTTTGAGCATCCAAGAGGTTGACCTGGCTCTTATATTCTGATGATCAATTTATCCCTTTAACTGCAACAGAAATTATATTACATTGTTCTTTTCTTTGTATATTTCTACATTTTGTCTTTGTTGGGGCAAAAAATAACCAATGGGGATTCCGAGAATTGAACTCCGGACCTTTCGCTCCCGAAGCAAGCTTCCTACCACCGGAATAAATCCCAGAATTTAACTTTCTTTTATTTTCCGAAACAATAATAAAAAATGTGGACACATTATTGCATGCATGCAAATTTTTAGACCATTTGTAATTTTAGGAAAATTTCATGATAGGAAATGAAATATAATTCTTGTAGGATGTAGTACTTCAAAAATATTGTCAAATTATATCAAAATCATATTGATTTAAAAAATATGTCCCAAATCAACAAATTTTGATAGAAAAAACCCAATAGATAAAAATAACGCGTTACTAGCAGGTTATTTGTCATATCTTGTCACAAATTTTCAACTTGGCAAGAGAATATAGAGAATTTTCTCCTACATGTGCCAATAATTAAAGTATTTTTTGTTTTATAGTTTTTAAGTGCACTAAGTAGTCTCAGGCAGGTTGTATTTAAAACTGTTAGTGTTGATATTTCAAACTCTAGCCCCTGCTTGCTGTCGTACTAAATTTATACTCTTTCGTAGACTCTTGCTTAGAGGAGGAGAAGCAACCAAAAACATATATGCACATATATATATGTATATAAACCTTTAACATATATGCAATTTCCATTGGTGTTTGAAACCTAGAATCAAAACTAATTATTGGTGTCCCTTATACAGATGTTGAGTATGTGCTAGAGGAAGAAGTCAAAGGGAGCTTTGACTTGGAGAACCTAAAGTCTTTGCCGTGTGTTAGGTGCATGGCACATAGAACTTTGGTGGAAGTTGATGGTGTCAGGGAATTTGACCTTCTTGAATTTTTCTATCACAGAGAGAAGATATAAGAGTTGGTGTGTGTGTGTATATTATTGCAAGCCAATTTTGCTCTGCAACTTAAACTTTTTACTTTAATCGTTAGAGAGACCATTTAAAAATGCCTATTAAAAGATTGCAATCTTAAAGGTAATTAATTAATGCAGGTCAAACATTAATGTTTTAAAACTATTGCCAATGAACCTCTAATAGGTAGTGGTTTAAGCAGTGGGGACGACTCTAGTTGACAACCAAGAGTACTTTAAAAACCAAAGGGTGTGTTTTTTTTTTTTTTTTTTTTTTTTTTCAGATGCATTTTTCTGGAAAATGTGCCCGTTTCATGCGATTGTTTCAGTTTACATGTTTTTCATGTTTGACAAAAATTTGCAGATAATTTAATGGATTGTAATTTTCTTGTATATAATAATCAAGATTGAAAAGACAATTGTGGAACATAGATAATTATCAACTAATTAATATACTGCAAATGTATTTTGCTTTTATTCTATAGTGAACTAGTATTTAGGTTTAGCTCTTTCTGATTCAAGTGGTAGTCATAATGCAAAAATGCTTAAAAAATTTGGGGGTAGAGGGGATGCTATTGGATAGAACATGAACAAAATGAAGAAATGAATTGCTAGCCCAAAAAAAAAAAAAACATATTGAAATTTATGTACATCATTGTTATGATTTTGGTTAAATACGTAACTCTCTAATAATTGCTTTTTAGCATTAAAAAATCTAATGCCAAGCTGAAATAAGATATTGTTTTTCCAAGTGTAACACTAATTTTGAAAATTAGACCCCGTCGGTTTGAATGATACAAATCGAAGGCGATTCAAGTGTGAGGTCTAGTTAAATGGATGCTTGGTAGAGATATTTTATTCTCAATTCGAGTTGTGTTTTCAATTTGAATCAAATTTGAATTGAGAAAACCACCACTCTAGTTCAGCCAGTTTGAATCAATTTAGATAATGAACCATTTCTCTCTCTTTCCTATACTTCCATGAAAAAACTGTCATAACCTTTTCATTCATATCTAAGATATGATTTTTTTCACAGCATTTAGAACAAAAAAATGAATAAATTCCCATCCATATACTCTATTAAAATATGCTGTCAAACAACTATTTATACCATACATCCAAACTATTTAAACCACATAGTTCAAATTTGTAAATTCTAATCATCAGATTCAAATCAACATAATTAAAACCCTCGAACCAAACAGGGTTATTTGTTCTAAGATGACAAATAATATGTGGCCTTTATTACCATCAGAAAATTCCCCTGCACATATTAAAAGTAGACATAATACTCAAAAGCTTTTCACTTTAACTTCAATTCTGTTAGCATCTCTAACTTCCAAAATTGTACATCAAATATTCAATTAATTTGTACGCTACAGAAGCATTGTGATCTCCACAAAATGTAGACCCACAAATCTCACCAGTGTTGTTCTAACTAAACACACTGAGATACGAGGATCAGAGTACCATCAGTATGCTCTACTTCAGAAAGAATAGAAAATATATTAGAATTTCTTACAAAAATAATTCAATAGTTTCCACAAACTCTAGGAGCCAAACCATACATTCAAAAAAATATATATGGGTTTGATATCCCTAGGAGTAGAATTTTTAAATGACACGGAAGAACCCAAACGAAACAAATAATTTCGTTGCTTCAGTTTCATCTGAATTTGGAAGCACAATGCATCTGTAAGCTCTCAAAATATAAAAGCTACAAACACAGGAACTGCCATTTATTTATATACAAAATTTTTCAAAAGAAACGAGCTCGGTTTGGCCCCGAAAGTATAGGAGTGTCCCCCCGGCCCTCTTCAAAATAACAAAAACCTGAAGGGACAGCCAAAAACATATCATTGCTTGAACAACAACTCCAGTTGACGGTAAGAAGATGAATTTACGACGAATTAAGCACGGATAACTCACATTCTGATCGGCGCCGGCATAGCTCGCCGGTCGGTGTATTAGTCCTCCAGGTGAGTTCGACTAACGAGTGCTCTATACATAACAGGCACTATTACAGAAGATTCAAACAATATAGATGTAGGGATAACAATATTATTATTAGCCTTCCATAAACTTAAAAAGAAACAGTGGTGGCTTTAAACTACAGACGTCTATGCTTCCCATTATTCCCCCTCTTCACCAAGTCTTTGGCGACTAGAAGGTACAAGAGACTACGCTGCACGAAGACTAGAGAATTATTTAACGTTCATTGCAGCAGCCATATTCCTCAGCTTCTGAGAGATTTCCGAAAATGACGGCCTTTGAGCAGGATCGGAGGCCCAACAGCTTTCCATCAAAGACTTCCATTCAGGATCACACCATGTTGGAATTTGTGGACGTAACGTGTTATTCACAATTCCTCCTGCAGGTGGATAATATTTCACTTCAGAAAAAATAGATTATAGCAGTCCTATATACTATTGACAGTCAATTCTCAATATAAGACCATGTCCAGCAATTTAGAAACATGCAAAACATACAAAACACGTCGTATTCTTAACCAAGTTGTACATGATAAGAATGGTGGCAACTCGTTTCATTCATCACATCATAAAATTTTCTTCCAAACAAAGGTGACAAGACATTGCTATTTAATCAAAGTAAACTTCATCAGCATCGGTGCAGTGAAAATATTTGTGGAAAAAAATGAAGTTCGAGAGGGAAAAATAAATAAAATAAACTTCCCCAGTGCCAATTTCCTTTTCTAGTAACACACAGAAGATACCAAGATTTTTGAATTCAAGATCATAATGTAGATACTACAATAGAAGAATACATTGACGTGCAAAACCGGGAATGATTCTAAAGAATATTGTAGGAAATCATAAGCGGAATCTGCAAGCAATCTATAAATACTTCATAAATGCACACCAAATGTAACGTATATGTATTACGTAGTAAACTAATATCACTAACAAGAATGAAATTATTTATCAGATAAAATGTGAATGCTGATCAACAAGCAACGGTTAAAATTAACAGAGGAAAAATAATTAATCAAGGGAAAAAATATACTTATCGACCGTACGCATTTGGCGCTTACCAATTATTGATGCACAATGCATATCTGCATAAGGTTCTTCACCCGTGAGCAGTTCCCACATCACAATGCCAAATGAGTAAACATCAATCTGCATTATAGAGTAACAGTATACCAAATAACTTAGCAATGAATACCCCGAAACTAAACAAGATTCTTCACAAGTTTAAGAGTGGTCGAACATTGAAGCTGAAAAATCAAATATTACAGCGTGTGTGATTAATTACCTTCTCTGTAACCATGTTACTTTTTCCACTAAGAAGCTCGGGCGCCATCCAGGGCAAAGTTCCACGGACACCTCCTGACACCAAAGTGTGTTGTTTTACCTTTGATAAGCCCAAGTCTCCAATCTAAAACAAAATAAAACAGAATATTATGTGATATTCCCACAATAACAGCTACGGTTTATGACTGTTTCCTATTCCATTCACGTCATTCTTAAAAAGAAAACAGTAGCAACTGGAGAAACTAGAAATGGAGAGCAACAATATCATACCACCAAAGTGACCATAAAGTATTTCCCAAATTTCCAATTTAAATAATACTTAATAATTAAGACCCAAAAAATGTATTGGTCAATCTCTGGCCTCCATCTCTACTTTTCAAATCAGCATACCTTGCAAATGGGCCGCTGAGGATCTCTCATGTTTACTAAAAGATTTTCACATTTCAAATCAAAATGGACAATGTTCTTCCCGTGCAAATACTCCATTCCAAATGCAGCATCCATAGCTATGATCAGTCTCTTACGACGGTCAATTGTTCTGTTTCAATGGCATAATGACATCAGAAGCACTCAAATACCGGAGCTTAAAAAAATACTAGACAGACAGCACAAGTGGCATGATAACTACCTGTCCTTTTTCTGCAAAAACTGCTTCAAAGATCCATTAACCATGAACTCTGTTACGGTTGCCAAAGAACCATCAGGACCATCACGGACAATGCCGTAAAAAGAAACAACATTTGGATGATGTAGCGAGCTTAATATTAAAGCCTCTTTCCAGAAATCCGCAATCTGACATGCAAATATAGATTTACTTATATCAACTCCACACTTGCCAAGTCTACTACAAATACTACCAGTGTGCATTCTTGTTTACAATAAATAACGGTATTTGTATTTATTGAAAGAGTGCAACCAAACAAAAAGGAGTCTTCAGATATAGATATTACCAGGCGTTCTCTTTCTGATGGTCTCCCAGCGAAACAGCTTGCTTTTATTCTCTTTATAGCTACATCAGAACCCCTCCACTTTCCGTGATAAACAGCCCCATATGTTCCAGAACCTAATTCCCGGATCTCCTCCAGATCATCGTTCATTATCGTCTGATCAAAGAACAGCAGAACTATTAGAAACAACTTACAACCCACATAAAAAGAATGGTCTACATAGCAGAAAACTCCATCAACACGAATAAGTCAGCGATGTGAACCTGCAATCCCTTGGCAATAGCTTCGGCCTCGGCTGTTGTGGGCTCGATTCTCGAGGTATTGATATTGTCTGTATCGGAGTCCAATTCTGAATCCACTGGAGCATTCTGCTTAACAAAATAAGAAAACACATCGAAATAGAAAACAATAAGGGTTACAAACAAATAGAAATTAGATGCTGCAATAAATAGTTATACAACAATCGGTAAACGTTGATAATTTATTTAGTCCTCACCGCTGAATCTAACTCATTAGATGCTACTTCTTTGGCTATCGAACCAATCTTCTCGGCATCTGTATCTTCTGCAACTTTTGCTTTCACATCATTGACGCCATCTAATGCTGCTTTCTTTGCAGATGCAATAAGCTCAGGTAAGAAACTCAGCTGCTCAACTGAAACCTTCAAATCTTCTGGAGCAGAATAATCCTTCTTGCGTTGATTGACAACATCCATATTCTCCTCCACAGCCTTTAAGCAACTTGAATTTGTTGTCTCAGGAGATGCAATCTTGTGATTATTTGCACCGTCCTTTTTTGTCTCTGAATAAGAAATATCTTGTGCTTCAGAGTGCTCAGCCTTTTCGACTTGAGTTGCTTCTTTTTCTTCTTCAGGCGTATTTTTCCCATCCAACCTTAAAGCTTCCTTAGCATGTTCTGCAGGATTAACAATGTTTGTCATGTTGGGTGACACTCGTACTGGATCCGGGCAAAACAGATGTTGATTTTCCTGACAAAGTGCAGTAGGATTTAATCTTGGAGCATGACCATACGCATATTCTGGAATAGCATTGCCATCAAAAGCCATTATCTTTGAGGAATCCATTCCTACACAAAACCTTGGACTTCCCTCCCATTGGCCTCTTGGGAATCCCGGATTAACTTTTCCGTTGACTTGCAGCATCAAATTACACGCTTCATAAGATTGACCAACGTGTCCTGGGTTCTGAACATTTCTCCATAAAGAATGTCCAGGCATATGTCCATGACTTGGGTAAAGATTATCTCCTCCATAGGCAAACGGAATGTTTCCAAATCGAACACCGCTCTCTTCATGGGAAGGAACATGCATATGAGGTGCAACAGCCACAGTTTGGTCATGAAACACTTCATTCTCCAATTCGTGTCCTGCTCGGTGATGACCATGAGGCAAATTCATGCCAAGACCATCAATAGCATAATGGTCACTGGTTCTCAGAGAGCCAGAGAGATTTGCTCTCACTTCATCAGTCCGGGCATTAAACTGTTGCTGCAAAATCCCTCCTCTTTCATGATTTTGAGTTTCTCCGTATAAAGACCGGTGATCGTTGCCTGGCTCGTTCGCATAAATTCCATGATGCAACTTCGCATCTGAGTTCATGAAAGTCTCCCTGTTTGGTGGGCAATCGGCACAAGGATTAGGAGCTTGGTGAAGTCCATTCCCCACATTCGGATGCTCAAAATTTCTTTGGAAAGCCATCCGGCAATGCTCACAGATACTGCTTCCCTCGAGAACATTTGGCCCATGAAAAAGATTTCCAGGAAAAGCCGACTTTTCGCCAGATAGGGCTCCAGTCGGCAGCCATGCAACATTCTCTGAATACTGAGGTTGGTGCTCAAATGCTGGCTGCTGCTGATTCACTTGCTGCCGAGAATATTCATCTGGCATTCTATCCGAGCATTTATCCAAAACCACATCAGCAAATGGCACATGAAACCTCGCAGACGACGGAGAAGATGGGAACTCTGTCACTGGCCTCGGCTCATGCCCATGATGCCTTGGAGAATAGTAGGCAGGGCTCCAAGGAGGTTCCATCTCACTATACCTCTGGTTCATCAGCTGATGGTGTTGCCCTAACCCGATATGTGGAATCGAAGGATGGTGCAAATTATACTGCGGCATTGACATCTCATAATTCCTCTGGTTATGAATGCTGCCCTCGAGACTCAACGAGTTAAAATATTGTTCCGCAATATGAATGTCATCAACGGGGCTCATCACAGGGGATTCAGGCTGCAACTGCTTCCCAAAATCAGGTCCATCATTCAAATTGTTCAAGGCGTCCACATACCGCCTCTCGGTATCTCTCTCGTCGCTAATGCCATCATAGTGCGACGGAGAATTATCTTGTTCGGGGTACGAAAACAGGAAAATCCTCAACCTAGTGAAGCCGTCCCCCGACCCCACCTTATCATACTCCTCCATCATGTTGGTCACATCATCGTCATTCACAACTGAGACGAGGGCATCGAGATCCTCATCCGGTTGCTGGTACTTCAACACCGCCACGCCCTCGTAAAGCTCCCTCATCTTCCCCATCAACTCCTCATAGGAAATATCCCGCGGGACACTCACAATCCGCGTCTCCCCGCCTACATATCGGAGCTTCCCATCCTGTGGGCGGGGCAATATGCTGCCTAGAAAACTACAAAGGAATTTAACCCTTGGGTTTTCGTCGTTCGAACCGGATTGCAAAATCGAAGCCGGTTTTGAATCCATCAAGAACACGGATTGGTGATGATGGTGTCGCTGATCAATTGAGTTGTCAGCAATACCTTTGTTACACATTAGTATCATTCAGACGACCCTATTGTAAACATAAAACTGCAAAATTTGCGGAAAATTCAGACTTAACTTCATGAATATTTCGAATTGAATAATTCCCCACGATCAAAAGCAAACAAAAGTTTCCACATTTACCATGAAAAGAACCAATCTCCAAAACCTTCAGAGATCGGATCAAGTTAAGGAAACCAAACCACAGAAGCCCCAGAACACGAACTAGAATAAACGCATATATATTTGTTTATATATCTAAAAGCGTCAAGTATCTGAGAAGCAAAAAATTTACTAGATACCTGATACGATATGATGAACAGATCAATACCCAGATGTTGAAACTCGATACCCAACACCAAGAAGAAAAAAAGAAAGAAAAAAATCCCGTGGACAAACACTGGAGAGACTAGAAACCCCAGCAAATCTTGTGTTTAATCTAACAGAGGAAGAAAAGAAAAAGAAGAAGAACGATAAGACGACGTCGTTGATGATGGTGATGGTGGTTAATCGAGAGGACCGCCATAGGAGGCGTAAGAGTGGCTTTTACTACTATTATTTTGGTTTCTCTCTTGTTTTCCTTCTCCTTCTCCAAGTCTGTTTTGAGTTCTTTTTGTCTGTTTTCTCTCGCTTCTCTCTCCTCTCTCTTGCGGTCGTAAGATGCTATGCCTGGTTGCCAGGTAGTATCATACGTGGCAGTGCCTGGTTTCGTTGTTCTCTTAGCATCTTATTTATCTCTTTCCTTTGGTCCTCAGGATATGCCCTTTTCCCCTATGCTCCCGTGCTCTCACGTGATTGGCACGCGCTCCACAACTAACAAAAGTAATCAAATTATGGATTAGGGGAAAAATAAAAAATTACATACTTATACCTAATTAATTTTTAATTTATCGATCTCTTTTTGAAAACTATAAATGTATTTTTTAAATTTAAAAATAATTTTTATTTCATCCTTTGTAGACTTTTTGAACAAAAAACTATAAAAATAAGACATAAATACACTTAATTAGACTGAGTTTTTTTTTTTAATATATTTTTCCTCTTGATAAAAATTTTTAGAAAATATTTTAACGTCTTAAAAGCTATAAAATTTAAGATCTTTTTTTTGAAATTTGATATTTTGTTTTAGGATTTGTTATGTTTTAAAATCTATAAAATAACTTTCATAACTGTTTCATAATAATTTATGTCGATTTGCTTAATTTTTCTATTAACACGAACAAAATTGAAATAGCTTTTAAATTTAAAGAATGTTTTTGTAGTATTTAAACATAGAGTGTGTTTTTGTAGTATTTAAACATAGAGTGTGAATAAGAAATAGTTGAAACTAAGAGATATATTTAGGTAATTAATTATTATCTTAAAAAAATATATATTGAAGAGGAGATCTTTTAAAATTTTGTTATAAAATGAGAATTTTTTTAACAAGGTATGAAAAGTGACCTATTGTTTGAAGCACAATGGTCGAAACTTCAAAATTTTATCAATATGTGCCATTTTATTATTATTATTATTATTTTGCTAAGAAATTTTTTTATTATTTATTGTACTTGTTGGATCAGAACTTCTAGAAATATATATTGCTTATGGTAATATTATACTTTAAAAAGCTCAAAAGATTAAGAGAAAGAGAGAGAGAGAGAGAAATTTTAAAAGTATCCTTGAGTTTGTTCAAAATACCACAAATGTTTTTTGGAAAATGCTATGAAGGGTCTTATTAATAAAACCCATTGTTTAAGCTGTTGGATTTAATCCAATGGTTAAAAACATTCAATTCCACCTAATAATAATAGGTCTCCATTACACAATCAAAATAAAAAATCCTTATTAAAATTAAAATTAAAAAACTAATAAATCAATAGGAAAAAAAAAAACAAAGTGATGAAAAACCCACGGAGGAGGCTTCTTCATCAACGATGGGAGCATCGACGCCATTCTAGTCTAGTAGAGGGGTGGCGGCGGCTTGATTCTAGACCAAAGATTGCGGTTGGGAATGAAATCACAGCGGTGGATGATACGAGTTGTGCAACACACAGTGGTCGTAACTAGTGCGACCCCCCGAAGGTGGGGGAGGACCGGAAGAGGGTAATAGCTTTTGGACAAGGAGTCAAAGATTTGGGTTGGGCTTTGCATCGTTCTTGGAGAAGGAAAACAAGGAGTCGCCTCACCATAGTTGTGATTTTCATGAACTCTGTCAAGACTAGATTCGACTAGGGGCGACGTGGGTAGATGGAGGTGAATGAAGCGTCATGACAAACACTCAACGAAACCAACCATGCCTGTTTGACATTGGAATCGATGAGCCCTAATCGCCCATGATCTACGAGATTTGGGGTTGCCGAGGGCAATCCCCACCCACCGAGATGGGTTCGTTGGCAACCCTTTCAACTTTTTTTATAGTTTTTGTAATTTTTTTAAATTGATTTGGTTGTGTTTATACTCGTTAAAGTATTGGTGAGATCATTTGTTTTTAACCGTAGAACATTGATCTAATGATAGAAAAAAGTTCTTATTTATAAGACTCTTTTAGAGGGTCTTATTATAGCATTTCCCATGTTTATTAGGTTTAAATAATCAAAAAAGTATCTCTCAGCTTTTTGCAAGGGTTAAAATATCCTCTTAACTAGTTAAATTGTTGAAAATGTCAATAACAACCTCACTAATAAGTATTGAAATATTTTTAAAAAAGATTGTATTATTTAAACATTAACTATTTAGAAATAGATTTAAAGCAAACATTTCTCAAAAAATAGTTAAATAATTAAATAAATTTAAACTCAAAAATAAAAAATAAACTTGGGAAGTACAAAACAAGATTAGACATCACAACTAAAGTTGTCAATTTGGGCCATCTAGCTAGGCCTAGCCTCGCCCATATGGGACAAAAGGAAAAATTTAGCCGACTCAGTTAATGAAAAGGGAGGCCCAACCTAGCTCATATAGGGGTGGAGCCATAGCGCCTGAATTTTTATAAAGGAAATTTAAAAAAATTATCTAGCTAGTTTGGGCTAGCTTGGCTTGGTTTTGATTTGGGCCTAAATCTTCGACCTATCCCAAACCAAATTGACAGCTCTAATTACAACATATCAACCATAAATTGAGTAGATTTTATCTAGTAGTTGGCATATTGGAGGAGGTAAGAGATAGACTTTTTATATATTGTTTTTTGTTTTTAAAATCTTTTTGTTTAATTTTATAAATAGTTAATGTTTGATTATTAATTGATTTTTTTGACTTTTTCAAACAACTTGACCATTCACATGGATTTTGTTAACTCCAATAAAAACTGAGAAAACCCGAAATATATTTTTAGTTTTTTTGAACAAACTCATGGGATATTTTTATAATTTATCCATTAAAAAGATACATTTTTTTGTTATAGTGCCATCAAATCTTAATTAATTTTTGTTAGATTTGTAATTTTATTATTACATTTGAAATTGAATATTTTTATTGCTTAAAAAAATTGAATCTTTCATGTCTGAAATGGAATCTTTTTGTTATTGATAATAAAAAGTACTTTAATGCTTAAGGTTATGAAAAAAATTATTCCATTGATTACTTTTTAATTGTAGGATTAAATTAAAATTTTTATATTTATATTTTAATCAAAATAAGAATGCTCATAATATAACATAGCATGAAAAAATAAAAGAAGCTTTCTCTGTTATAGGTTAAAAAGAAAAGAAAAATAAATCCAAAAATAGGAATGTCATCTTTATGGTGGGAATTTGACATTTGCCCTGAGAACAAAAGCTTTCATGTGATATATTTTAAGTTGAAATTTTTATTCGAATATAACATTGAAGCTAGCTTTGACATTTGTCATAAGTTTTATCATGACATAAATAATTAGTAAAGTTAGACAAAAATATATAAAAAAAAAACATTATTTCTTCATATTTATTACTAATTATTTAACCACTTTTAGGACCTACTAGTTGAACCTTACATGCATAGCCATCTTGAAGATTTTATCTATCTGTTATGCTTTTATTACTATAATATTACTATAATTTTAATTTATATAATAATAAGCATCTTAATTGTTAGTTAATATGCAACTAACACAAATCTCTTTATAGCTATCACTTTTAAAATAATAATGAATGGGTAATAAAAAAAATTAAATAAGGATACATCTATATTTATATATATTTCAAAGAAACATGTAGGGAAAAAACTATTTAAAAGAAGTACATTAAGGAATTATTGCAATATAAAGGATCTTTTGACAAAAAAAAAAGAAAAAAGAAAAAACTAAGCACGAGCACATATAAAAAAATTTGTGTTGATAAGAGTAAAGTAAGGAAAAAAGCGCATTATAAAATTCTCTTAACAAGATTAAATTAAAAAGAATGCATTTTCTAAAAAAAATAATAGTTAAAGGATGGGGTGAAAATAATTTCATTTTTGGCCCCTAAATTATACAACTTATCCCATTTTAGCCCATGAACTTTAAGACGTAGCAAATCACACTCCTAAACTATTCAACTTATCTCATTTTGGTCCTTCTATTATTAAATCCGTTAAATATTAATGGAATTAAGCCAATGATTTTAATTTTACCCCCTAAACTATTCAACTTGTCCCATTTTAACTTATAAACTTTAAACTATAACAAATTATACTATTGAACTATGACACTTGTTCTATTTTTTCAATTACAAAATTCATTAAATATGGACGAATTAAATCTTTTTATTATCAAATTTTTATGCATCTTCGACCTATAAATAGGAAATTTCATAAATAAATGTACATTTTTGTTGACTTAAAATTACTAGAAATTTTGACCTTTTTTTTTGTGATTACTGAGTCTAGTTAAGTTAAGTATTCATTATGATATCATTTACATAATTTTCAACCCAATATTTATATGGTGATTGGAATTTTAGTTCTAATCCATCAGTTACAATTATAAACAGTATAAAGTTCTCACCAACTAAAGTAAAAAAAAGTAAAAAATTGCAACATTTTAAAGCTTTCACATGTTATAATTCTTAAACTTAAAACGTCAGCTACAACTAAAGTTTCAAATGGCCTGTTAGTCCTAAAAATAACAAGTAGATTATACTGTAAAATCCATATGTCATTTTTGTTAGGTATCTATATATCCAAGTTTTTTTTCCTTATTTGTTCATATTTTTCAGTTTAATTCAATTAAAATCATATGATGAATAAAATTTGATAAAACTTCTTGAGCAAATAAAATAGTAAAACTTCTATCAACAAAATTATGAAAAATAGAAAAAATAGTAAAATTTATATAATGGATAAACGTTGTCATGACCCACCTTTTCAGATCATAACTAAACATTCCTTCATTCTTTAGAGATTTTATTTAAAGCACGAAAAACGCACATAATTTTTTCAAAAGAAAAACTTTAAAGTTAAAGCTGTACAATTTATAAAATTGTAAATGTTTACAAAAAGGTTCACTTAATTTACTTAATTAGCATTACATATCATAACTTATGTAACATATTCCTTTTTAGTATTACATATTCAAAAATACTTAAAATACATCGAAAATTTTACTACAGCGGCATCCATACCGTTACTACACATTTTCCCATCCATCATTGCCAGCTCCATAAAAATACTATTCCAGCCTCTTGGCTGGATTTCCTATAACATGAATTAATTAGGTGAGCTAATGCTCAATAAGTCCAAGAGTAAATTGCATTGTTGCATCCTAAACTTTTTATTTTTTGCATAATGCACCCCGAACTATCAATCTTGGCATAATGCATCCTGAACTTTAAAATTTTTAGCAATTGAGGTCTAATAGCTCTTTTTAATTTTCATTAGGTACTTTTTTCACTTATTGAGCTTCAATTTTTTTTAAAAAAATGACAAGCTTTATCTTTAAGAAAACTCAAGTGCGAATTTCATGACAAAAATTATCCATGCTTTTTAACACTTGTTAGCTATTGGATCTTAATTGTCAATGATTTTAAAGTTTATGATGTATTTTGCTAAGATTGAAAGTTTAGGATGCATGATGCAAAAATTAAATAGTTTGGACTGTAATAATGCAATTTACTCTAATTCCAAATGTAGCCATGCATGATCCATTTATGCTTATTTATAAACTTCTGTTATAACATATACTTAACTTAGCTAGGGGTACTAAATGCACATAATGGTTATTGTAATATCGGGACCGTAACATAACTAAGAATTCTCCTTATGTCGGGAGGTTGGTACAATACTTTCTTTATCTTATCCAATTAAATTATGGTGCCATCTCATTCATGATCCTCAAATAACTTAATATGGATGTATTATCAAGGCATTTGACTATTCAGCACAATAATACTTTCTTTTGAAAACTGTTTTATCCACACTGTAGGTGGGATTGGGAACTTACCTAGTAGTTACACCATGCTTAATCAATTTCTTTTTCTATCCCTTTCAATATTCACTTACATGTCATGTTTGGACAATATTTCATCATTAGCAATCTTATTTAATGTTGACCCGCATGTCAATAGACACTAATTACTAAATTTGATTATTAATCAGTTTTTAAAAACTTAGGTGCATCGGAACTCATTTGCTCATCTACCAACACTTTTCTATCACTTGGAACTAAGAAAAAATTCCCACTAAGGGGCCTTACTCTAATTCAGACATTTCAGGGTCTATTCAACCGATTTTACAAAAATGATATTTTTATCCTCAACGGTCCTTAAAACTTTTTGAGCCTACTTTTGTTATGCAAAACTTGCATTTTGTTGTTTTTTGACAATGATAATTATTAATGCCTAGCTTTGGTTAGCTGTATATCAACATCATGTATGGCTACGCACGGCGGTTGGATCACTCATCCTGCTTGTCTCGGCCTTTTGAGGTAAACCTATACAAAAAGAGGGATGCCTCAGAGATCGAAGTAGCGCTAGTGTGGTGCCGGCCAAAGGCTCTCTAATGCTCAAGTCAAGTACCTGTTCGATAGAGTTTGGGAGCAAAGTTAGGTGGGAAAGAGCATGTTACCTTAAGCTATAGTAAACGCGCTCAATTTATAGGCTACCACTTGAACCAGGTATTAGGCATGTTTGACTCGTGACTCATGGGTCACATCAAGACCTGGCAGGCGACAAGCAACAAGTGTTGTGATCCATATGGGAGGTTTGGTCTCCATTTGAGGGCTGGAATAAGGCCATATGTATGGCTGGTGTGGCTAGTGCATGGGCACCTCGAAGAGAGAAATAATGGCCATGGAGCTGTAGATTGGCTTCTCAATGACGTTCCTAAGCATGGCAGTCAAGCAACCGCACAAGTGGTCCTTAGGAAATGCACTAAGCACACCTCTAACAGTAGCCCTTCAGTGCACTTGGTCGATGCTCGGCTGGATGAATTATGCTGCGAGGAAGTGGTCGGCTATGGTTGGTCTTTAAACCTGGCCTCGGGGAGATGGAATTTGAAGGGACAAGTGGTCAACCTCAATGAGACACATGTCAAAACACAATTGGCTATTTCCTTGACGAGCATAATCATTGCACCTCTTGGAATTCTGTGCCTAAGTTTCGGCTATAAATATAAGCTGATTCTTGTCATTCTAGAGTACTTGATGTCTGAAATTCTAACCTTCTAAGTTTTAGCTACTGAGCAGGAAATCATAATTTTGAGGAACTTATTCACATACCCAAACAACTTTTTACCTGACCAGGTAACTACCGAATGGAAGGCACAATTATGAGTCACTTAATTGATTTCCAAAATGACTTAGTTAATATCTCTTAGTTGGACGAGGATACCGAGATCGACTGGGTTGGATCTGAAGAGATTGATATCATGGAGATGTCAACTGGGCTAGAAGGTGCGGTTTGGTTGGCCAAGATCTTCAGTTTAGGATAAGGAATAGTCTAAGAGAGAGAATTCCTTGACATGCTTAAAGCGACGTGCCCCATTAGGCCTGCAAGGAATACGATTCTTACATCAGGCTGCCCTTATGGGTACTTCTTAGGATACTGCCAGGAGGGTGTGCACCTGGCGGTAGTCGTCGATCTGTCGAGTACCTTAAGCCAGGGTGTCGAGGTAGCAGCTCCTATAATAAGAGAAGTGACCGTCGACCCGACCATCGACGAGGATAGATCGGCCTAAGACAATGAGGCTGATGACGAGGAAAAAGAGGCAAAGAAGCCCATCGTGGTGACCAAGGTCCAAGGAGTAGAGGCCTTTAGGGTGCATTGGCCTAGCCAAACATTAGCAGTAAGATATACTTCAAGGATGATGCCGGGCCAGCTTAAGACTATACGTTGGGAATATTAGATTCTTGACGATGTCATCCTTGCTCTGCCCATGGAAGGGGACTCGCCAATGAACTCACCAAAAGGGTATATCATTTTGTACGTGGAGTTCTTCCGAGCAGGACTCCACCTTCCATTCCACCCCTTTCTTTGCCTGGCATTGAATGACCTGGTGCCCTGCTCAACTTAATCCAAACTATTATAGCTCTTTGATCAACATGTATATTCTATGGAGGTATTTTTATGTGACAAAGATGCCGTGGGATGCCTTTAAGCAGGTATTCAAGATAAAAAGGCTTCCTAACATACGAGGTGGTACTACTTCATGAGGTTCAAAAAAGACTTCATCCTCGGCAATTATGACTTGGATAAGTTGTGGAAATTTGAATGGTTCTACGTAGAGGCAACTGGATGTCTTGGGCTAGTAAAGTAGTGCCTACCAATCAAGTCGTCTCTAATAGGTTTGAGCAGGGACACATATGGTTAAAGAAGCCATGGGCCCCGAGCAGGCTCTTTGTAGTTGTGGAAGAATTATACACCAAGCTTGAGGCTACTCAGCAATAGGCCTTTTTTGTTGTAGAAGACTAGCTTGGCTCATTATGGCTAGTTTAGGGGGTCCAGCTCGAGAAATCCCTACCAAGATGATGTACCTCTTACTCATCCGATGAAGCAAGTGACTCTAACGGGGCATAGTGCTACCAAGATCCTAGGGACAAGCACCTATAAAGCCGAGTGGCCAATGAGGGAGCTATCATCATGTAGTTTTGAGGACTCTTCTAGTGGTTTCCTCGGTTTGGGGCCACCCATAGCTGATAAAAGGCTCAGGGACATGATCAGGCAACTCTACACGCTAGGCCAGGTTCGGATCAGAGGTTTGAGCCCAATTTTTTTTAGTTTATTGAGCTTAGCTTCACTTGTATTTTTCCTTATTTTGTAGATATGTCGTCTAAGGAGCTGTCCAGGTAGAAGAGGTAGAGGCGAATGGAGGACATTCGTTGTCGGACGAAGGGGAAGGAGGTTGCTAGGTTGAAGAAAAAGAGGATCGAAAGGGCTGAGTAGCCCCTAGCAACTAACCCATCAAGCATCTCGTCTCTGCAGCTAACAAGACAAGGGTGCTCCACGAGCTGAGGTAACTGCACTCTATCTCCTCCTATAGTTGTTTCGCCTCTACCTATCGACCCACAAAGAAGGCATTGCCCGATGCGCCTTTTTATGGTCGAGTTTCTCAAAGAGGCTATGCTCAATAAGGACTTCTTCCTCTAGGCTAGGAACCAATCCCACTAGGATTGCTACCGCATGGCCTTCTAGCAAATCATCCAAGCAAGTTTAGTCTGAAATCCCAAGCTTTTCAATACTTGGTATTTTTATTTTCTTTTGCTAACTTGGTCCTCTTGCAGGTTAGTGCATCTCTAAAGCTTGTCGACCTTCGGGCCGAGCATCAGATAAACATTAAGCGGGAGAAAGCCAAGAAGGCTATTGAGGTGAAGAAGGGAATGGAGAAAATATGTGACAAAAAGGCAGCTGAGCTTGCTTGGGTAAAGATGAGGTTAGAGGTCGATGTCACTCAAGAGCAAGAGGAGGCCTAGAAGGCTTCAGAAGAGGCAGAGTAGACTTAGGCCACCCTCCTCATAGAGCAGGAGAAGGTTCCATAGCTCGGGAGGAGCATGATTGATTTTTGCAAAAAGAGTTGCCCGAGAGACTAAACCAGGTGTTAGACGAGTTCAAAAAGTCTGGATAGGTCATCAATCAGTACTACTTTAGGATGAAGGACTTGTAGGAACATTTGCTTGAGAAGCATCCTAAGACCGTTGCCATGGATTGTTCTCTAATCGTGGACCCTAAGGTAAGGGATGATGAGACGGGGAACAAGGAGACCCTGGCACTGGCTGAAAGGGACATGGTTGTCAACCTAAACGCCCATGATATTGAGGACAAAGCTTAGACCTGATGGAGCTCTAGTTCTTGTCCCCTTTTTCTTTTTGAAATTTCTTATTGTTTTATTTTGTGCCTAGGTTGTATCTCCCCCCAAACTTTTAATGACATTATTACTTTTTATAAGTTTAAAGCTTCTCGGGTTTATATTTTAAATTTTCCTAAGTTTAAAGTTTCTCAGGTTCATGATTTTCCATTTTATTTTTATTTTATATTGTGTTTTGGGCAAAGCAGGAGCATATCCATTTGTCTAGGCCAAGCATAATCTTGCTTGTCTAACTCAGGCACTTTTGTTTAGGACTGCCTGTCTAGCTTGTCTGAGTCTGGGTAGGCTAGGCGGTACATTTGTAGTTCCCTAGTGCCCTTGGAGACTTGTTATGTCCTTTAGGACTTTTACAAGTCTATTCATGATTGGGAAGTGTATTCCCTAAGGTCATCACCAATGTTTGGTGCGACTATTGGTCGGGTAGTCCACGGTGTATTGGACTAGTGGGCTAATGTTTCAAGTCCACTTGTGGTCGGGGTGTGTGCCAACCAGCCCCCTAGTTGGGAGTTAGACAGCCCCTTTCGTCAAGAGTTATGGGCCTTTTCAAGATTCAAATTACTCAAAGGAATTATTTGAATTTGTAAAATCCTTAATCAAAATATATAAATTACATCATTTAACTATAAGATTTTCTTGGTCATTACATTTACTAAAGAAAACAAGCGCCTTTCAGGCCCAATTGTCGAACTTCTAACTCCAACTGGGCCATATTCTTACCAGCAACCACATGGAGTTACTAAAGAAGGTAGAGCTTAACGTTGATATACTTTTTCTTTTTAACCATAAACGTAGGACTTAACACTCTCTTGTTTTTATATGTACAAAAATAAGGCTTAATTTGCAACTCCCCTCCTCCATCAAGAAGAAAGCAGACTAGGCCTTGGCCAACGACAACCCAAATGGTTAGAAGCCCTCCCAAAGCAAGGCCAAGGGAGATGGGCATTGGCCAAATGACACCCCTCCTTTGAAAAGGCAAAGGACAAGTGATACCTTCTTCCCAAGGTCGACATGCTAGGAAGCAACCAAAAGTTGTCAAAGTCCTAGATCTCCTATCTTCTCCTCCCAAAAAGGCTCTATGCCTTCTTCCTGATAGCTGGGTTAAGGACTATAATTTCATGGTAGTTAACATATCTGATGCCAACGTGGACTCCATGCTGGAACTACCACTCAATTTTAGTCTCCCCTATCAAGTAATTTACAGGTTCATCTTTGACAAGGATTAGGCAGTAGCTGAGAACTCAATAATCCTCGACCGTCAGCATGCTCAGATTCTCCGTTAGGTCAGGGTATGCCTTGTCTTTTATTTTTGTTGCCTCTTCATTTCTTTATATCGTTTATCGGCTAACCTATTTCCAAGCACTGATGATGTCCTTAAGTTCCTATGACAAGTCGGAGTAACTCATTAAGAATAAAGAAGAGCCCAACGAGGAGATTGAAACTCTTAAAGATCTTATTTCTTTTAAAAAAACTCACTGTTGAGGACATGAAGGACAAGCATGCCAAGACTTTAGCCTCACTGCAGGACAAGCAATAGAAAAAAGCTAAGCTTTTGAAGAAGCTCGAAGATTTAAAGGCTGAAGTTAAGAGGGAGAAATTGCTGCTACTAGCTACAGCTAGCTTAGAGGGATACAACACGATGAAGGAAGAGACCGAGAAAATGATAGCTGAAGCGGAGTCAGAGGCGGTTGAGACGTATAAGATGTTTAACGAGTTTTTTAACCTTCAAAAGACAATTCTCAACTCTACGACAGAACATGTAATAAGCCAAATTTGTCAGGTTCATCCTAATTGGGATTTGACTTCATACTGAAGAGACCTTTCCCACTGAGGAAGATGAGGAGACTCTAATGGTTTACACTAAGGCTAATAAGGAAGGCGATGCATCGAAGAAGGGGAAGCCATCTGAAAAATGACTTCTCTTGTATATTTTATTTTTACCTACTATTGCCCCTCCTTTTTTTTAAAAACATTGAGACAATGGGCCCATGGCGTTTCATATTGCTATAATTTTAACTTTTGGTGTTTACAACACTATTATTTCTTTTACTATATTAGATAGTCAAAAGGTTAGTTTATAATGTTGATGCAATCTCAGATTCTAGAAAATATCTTGATAATTTCCTAAGTATCGAAGTCAAGGCCTTTAGCTTTGGCTAGATAAATTAAACAAAACCCTTTAGGCTTTATCAGGGTTTAAGTTTTTTGGGCCTTTAGCATCTTTACCTTACTACCCCCCATGTGTGAAATTGGATCTTTAACTTGGTTTTGGACATCAATCTTTAAATAACAATGTAATTAAAAAAGTAAATTATTAAATAGAAGAGAGAAAAAGTTATTAACTCCTTCGGAGTTTCATCTTATTGATGTTCCTTTGGCAATAAATTATTGAAGCAAAGCATATTGTAGAAAAATAAGCAAAATGAAACTTTTACTAAAAGAAATGGAGAACCAAATATTGGATCAGAAGGACTAGTAGTAAGGTCGTAGATGTATGGTGTTTTATGGATGCTCCATATGTCGACCTGAACGGTGTTCAAGGATATATGTCCTTGGTCTATACAGGCCTTCCCAAGTCAACATAATAGCCCAATATTTTTGGTTTTAGTGCTATGTGTCCTCCATCAAAGAACCAGGTCGCCTTTAACAAACCTTATTTCCTTGACCTTCTTGTTATAGTACCTAGCAGCCTTTTTGTCGATAGATATGAGCGGTAATTGTTCATCAATTTTGTGCTCCTCGAGAAGGTTAAGTTCTACATTCATCAGCTATGCACTAGCCCCCTCATTGTAACCCACTACTCGGCACGTTAGTGTAATCATCTCAATTGAGAGGACTGCCTCAAATTCTTACATTAGGGAAAATGGAGTTTCTCTTGTGGTAGTTTGACTTGTCATCTTATATGCCTATAATGTCTTTGGCAGTTCTTCAGCCTATCTACTCCTCAAGTTGTCTAGCCTTTTTTCTTTAGTATGTACTTGATCATGTTGTTTTACAGCTTCAACGTAACCATTACAATGGGGATGGATCACCACTAAGAAATTCTTATGGTTGTCAAGGTCATCATAGAATTTCCTCGTTTTGGAGTTGTCGAACTACTTACCATCATCAAATATGAGAGAATGTGGACACCAAAGTGACATACAATGTTTGTTTAGATAAAGCTCACGCAGTTGGCCTTGACAATCGCTATGAAGGACTTCTCCTTTGCCCATTTGTTGTAGTAGTAGATTGCTACTATGACAACTTTAAACCCTATTAGAGCGGTGACAAATGACCTTATTATGTCAATTCCATTTTTTGCAAAGGGCGATGTTAGGTTATCTAGAGGGGCTCTAAGGACTACGACATAATGCTGGCATTTATCGCATTGCGTGCATTTTCCAATACATCATTCTTAAGAGTCAGCTAGTAGTACCATTATCTTAGCATCTGGAAGGCCAAAGATTGCCTCCTGTTGGATCTTTATGAATCTCCTTTAGAAACCATTAGGCCTCATCTTTGTCAAAGCATCGAAGCAATGGAGAGGAATTACCTCGATGGTATAAGATCCCGCCAATGCATTAGATAACGAGATGACCTGTAATACACCCTTTTTGCCACTGTTGGGTTGATTGGTGATGTTCCATTAACCAAGTACCTGATTATAGGAGTCATCCAGTTTACTCATTATTGGATTTACATTGCCTCTTCATTCTCTTCTTAGACGATTGTTGGAACTTCCAATGCCTCAACGAGGACGACCCTCAATAGTTCAAAATGTCTTGAAGTGGCAAGTCAAGCCAATACATCCGTATAACTATACTGAGCTCATGGGACTTTTTGGATATCATAAAATGGAAACTTTAAACTTTTATTTTACTTATTAAGTAAGAGATCATCCTTTCCTCCTATGCTTGGTATTCATCTTTGATATGGTTTACCACAAGCTGGGAATCACTAAAATGAGCAACGGGTCGGCCTTTATGTGATGGGCGAGGCAAAGTACTACCAGAATTTCCTCATATTCAGCTGTGTTGTTCAAGGCTTTAAACTTAAAACTAATGGTAGTAGTGATCTTATGATTCTCTAGACTAATTAAGATTAGCCTTGCCCCAGATCTATTCTCATTAGATGATTTATCGACATATATCTTCCACTTTGGCGGTTCTTCATCTATCCCCACTCTCACCTTGCCTAACCTTGTTGTGAACTTGGCAACAAAATCAATGAGGGCCTAACATTTGATTGTCATGCAAGGCTTGTATTTAATGCCAAATTGGCTACACTCAATCGACCACTTTAAAAGATGAACCAAGGCTTTTAATTTTAACAATACTTGTCTCAGTGGATAGTTTGTCAAGACCATAATTTTGTGTTCTAGGAAGTATTACTTTTAACTTTCTTGAAGACATGACCAAAGCAAAGGCCAACTTCTCCATCAATAAATATCTTGTTTCGGCATCAAGGAGACGTTTGCTTGCAAAGTACGTAAGGAGCTGAGCCTTCTTTTCCCCTCGGACCAAAACTAAGCTTAGGGTGTACTCAGGCATGGCAAAAAAAATTTAAAGGGTCTCCCTCAATAAAGCTTTCAAAAGCAAAAGGGATTTCATTAAGTACTATTTGAGGTAAGCAAAAGCCTCATCACACTCTACTGCATACTTAAACGAGTCCCCTTCCTTTCAAACATCGAAGAAGGGAGCACATTTGTATGTTGTTTTGGAGATGGACCTATTCAAGGCTGTGACATAGCCCGAACTCCCTTCAGCTTCTTAGGAGCTTTCATGTCAAGTAGAGCTTGTAACTTGGTTAGGTTTGGCTCAGTGCCTCATTGGCTAACCATGAATCCTAGAAACTTACTAAAGGCAACCCTATGGGCACACTTCAAGGGATTAAGCTTCATTTTGCATCTCCTCAATATCCAAAACATATCGTCCATATGGGCTACATGTTGGCTTGCCTTCACACTCTTGACCCGCATGTCATCTACGTAGACCTCCATTGCTTTGCTTATCTAGTTAGCAAACATCATATTACTAAGTGTTGCTATGTTGCACCTACATTCTTAAGGCCAAAGGGCATGACCTTGTAACAATAGAGGCCTAAGTCTATGATAAGGTTTGTTTCTCATATGGCTAATGCATGGGGATTTGATTATAGCCTAAATAGGAATCCATGAAGATCAAAAATCCATGTCTCAAATCTACTAGATGGTCGATCCTTTCAAGGAGAAAACTATCCTTCATTTTCACTTCCCATTAGACTTACAGACGAGCACTACAAGATTTGAAATCCAGTTAGGGAAATAGGATTCCATGATGGAGTCATTCTTGATCAACTTGTCGGCTTCGTCACGCAATGCCTCGTACCTTTCAGGTTCGTAAATCGCCCTTTTTGCCTTTTAGGAGGATATTTTGGATCGATGTTGAGCCTATAACATGCAACCTTTGGGTCGATCCCCTCCATGTCATCATGAGTCTAAGCAAAATTGTCGAGACTATCTTTTAAATACAAAAGCCTTGTCCACTATTCTTTAAGAAAATTTGGACCTAATCATAGAATCCTTTTATTCTTTCGGTCATTCACCTTGATTTTTGCAAAATCCTCTACATGATTTGTCCTTCTGATTTCCTCCTCGTGCCTAGGATCGGTGTCAACATCGAAAGGTCCTAGACTAACCATGTGAGTCTCCAACCTTCTTGGGTCGATGTATGGACCCCATCTGAGTAGGTCAATAATAACTTGTACTAGTTTCCCTTCATCTCTCTAACTCCATGTTGTGTAGGGAACTTGACCTTTTGGTGGCATATAGATTTAACAGCTCTCCTTCCTTAAACACTAGAAAGTTCAAGACCATAGTTGTTACCTTAAGCCTTTCCCTGACCATAATTTAAAGCTCGATTATACCTTTAGGGATGATGCTATCCACTCAAAAAACCATATAAAATTTTGAAATTTTGGGCTATCTGATCTTAAGATATTCCCATCTTCTTCAAGCAATTGAGATAAATAATGTCAACTAAGCTCCTATTGTCCACAAGTGAAGATTATATAGTTGCCAATCATGGCTTCGACCACCAAAGCATCATCTTAGGGAAAGTGAACTCCATTCACATCTTTTTCTAAGAAAGTGATCTTTGTTTCTTCAAATTTCAATGCTTTAAAAGGTCTGCAATTTGAGAGATTTTAGAACCTCTGTTGGCACTTTTCTTTTGCCTCGTAGACTTAGTTCTTATGTGAACTCATGGAGTCCTCATCGTAGTAATGTTCGTCAAAGGTGGTACAAAAGTAACTCCTGTGGGCTCTACACTGTTGTCTCGATGGTCATAATCACGATGCCAGTATCATTTCTTCTGTCATCATGTCTATCTTCTTTTCTTTCATCTTCTTTTTTGTTATTCTGGTTGTTGGCTTTGTACTGCTATAACTGATCTTCACGAATCAGCCGTTCTTTCTCATCCTTGAGATCCACACACTCACTCTTGTAGTATCCCATTTCTCCATGGAATTGATACTATTTGTTCTAGTTCTTCTTGTTGGGGTTGGACCTCATTGAAGCTAGACATTGAAGGTAGGGTTTATTCATGATTCTCACATAGATCTGCTCGATCACAAGGTCAAGGTCGTCGCAGTTGTCAAACCTCTGCTATGGTGGAGATCTTCTGTCATGTTGCCTTTGCTGCTTCTCATTATCCATGATAATAGCTCGGCTCCATAATTTGCTTAGCTATGGCTCATAAACTAACAGTTTAGGACTAGTGGTCTAAGCCTAGAAGTTGTTGTGCTTCTTGCCACCTTGTTGGCTCGTCCTCTAGCTGTTGCTTGCTATAGTTCTCTTGAAAGTAAGGCTCTTCACCTCTTCTTAATTTATAAAGCCTCGTGCTTTTTCTAAAAACTTCTTGTAAGTTTTCGCCCCCTTATGGACGAGATCATCCTATATGGGATGTTTGCATGCATGCTACTGAGAAAGGACATCTTCAAAGATATTCTCCACTGAGGCAACCTTTCGCGTAAAGCTTGTTATCCAGTCCAACGATTCGTTTTGACCTTGGGTCAGGAAATAATCTTTTCCTTGGACAAGGGTAAGGCTCGCACACTAATGAATTGATTTAGAAATGCCATCTTAAGGTCATCAAAGCACATTATACTATTACACTTCAATGTCTTAAACCAATGCCTTGCTAGCCTAACAATGTCTAACTGAAGGCTTGACACATAACTTCCTCTAGCACTTCTTACGACAACATGTGAGACTGGTAAATCTGGATATGGTCGCTCAGATTTGTCAATCCTTCATAGAGAGGAATCTAGGTTGCTTAAACTTGTCGGGGAGAGGCAAACTCATGATTTTTGGTGTGAAAATCTCCTCTTCCTCTGTAGACGTCAAGCTTTTGCTTCAAGTCCTGAACCTATCAAAAAGGCATTTTATTTCACCCAAAGGAAGTTCCAAGGCGGCCTGGAGTTGTTGGTTCAACTGCTACTGGATGACTTACAGATTATTAGTAGGCTGGCCGACTAGGGGTAAGTCGATAAGATTTGGGTTCTCACATTGAGCAATAGAGCATATAATTCTCTTTGAAGATAGTGAAATTCTCATCCTCTCCAAACTTAGCCATTATAATTCCTTTGTGACTTTATTTCTTCTTTGTAATTAATGCACACACAATTCAATAGAGCTTGTATCATAGTGAGGATTTATTTCTAAGAGTTTAGTTGGCGAATTTTTTCTATGAGCAGACTGTTTGAAGAACTTTTCAAACAAAAACCTGGCGTTATTAGAACAGTAAATATTGCACCTTCCAAAAAAATAAAAAGAAAAAAGAGGAGAAAAATTTGCGACTTTTCTCTTGCAAGTTAGAGGCCTTTTCAAAGCTCTATAATGCAGAATTATGTCCCTTAAACATTCACAAGCTCAAAGATTACCCTTCTTTGTTCCAGCCCCAGACGAGCTGGCATTACGAAGGCAAGCGCCCAAGCATAAGCCTCAAAAGCAAAGTAGAAATTCATCAATTTAACCTAGTTAGATCATCTCTGATATAGTGTAGAATGATCTAGCTTTTATGGTGCATTGGTACGACCCCAAGGCTAAATTTCCGGTTTTCAGATGGTTTATGATGATATTGCATTTGGACAATTTTTTCTTTTTTTTTTTTTAGTGGAAATGGGCCAACAGGCCAAAATATGTAAAGCTTGCCATGTCGATTTTCACCAAATTCAATAGTTTTGGCCTTCAAAATGGCCTTTTTCCTTTTTTTCTTTTCAATAATTTTTGTTGCTAAAATGAGTTGAACTAGGAATTTCAGATGCCGGTTCTGTTTGTGTTTTCTTATTCCTTAGGTCAAATAGTTTTATTTTTGCATTCCTTTTGTAAAAAAAAAAAATGGTATTTTTCTTATTTTTAATTCTTTTAGGTAGTTTTTTACCATTTTTATTTTTTCCTTAAAATATGGACTTCTTTTTTTTCATGAAAACTAGTTAATATTGAATGAAATTTTGAGTATTTAACTTTCTTTGGGAGGGTTTTAGCGCATTTGCTTTTTAAGCTCTTTGTTTTTTGGCAATGTTGTGCTTCAATTTTTTTGTAGCAATTGAGTCCCTAAACTTAGCCAAATATGGCAATTAAGTCCCTAATCACAAATTTTGTCAAAATTGAGATAGAAAACGACATGTGGTACACACATGATCAATTTAAAAGGGAAGAGGTGGAACTTCAAGCATTACAATGAATAAATATACAAATAAGCCAACAAAATAGTTAAAAATTTAATTTAATTTTTTTTTTTACTTTTTGTTTCTTATTTGGGTATAACAATTGAACAATTTGACTCTTGTTAAAAGCAAATAAAGTGCATAAGTCTTCTAAAGTGTCACATGCATCTATGTGATTGTTTTCTTTAGCAATTTTGATAGGTGTTTGCTATTAGGACTTAATTGCCCCACTTTGTTTAGTATAAGATCTCAATTGCCACAAAAAAAAAAGAAGTTTAAGAACGACATTGCAAAAAACAAAAAATTTTGCAGGCAAATGTTCAAAAACCTTTTTTTCTTTTTTTTTTTTTTCAATTTTACATATTCTTTGCGAATCAGGAATTAGATGCCAATTTTTGACATTAGATGAGAGTCAAGGGATTTTCAAGTATTAATCGTAGCATTCTGCATGAATTAACATGTTTACTCATCTATCCCTTTCACCTTTTACATTTATGCTAATCTCTATTGCAAATGTTAAGTTAATTAATATTATATTTGGCTAAAAAAATATGATACATAGTATTTTTTTAATAAGTTATTTGATTTTTGTTTTAATAAATAATGTTATTTCAAATTATATATATACCTTTGGTCATAATAATTAAACTTCAAAAGTTGTAAGAGTAAAAATTTTTAATTTTAAAAGAATTTACCAAATGTTAATGTTGCAATAATTAAATGAAAAAAATCAACAATTAGCAAACAAATGTCCAAATTTAATATATACCATGTATGGTGATCAATTTATTACTAAAGTATAACATATGTGATGACCTGCCTTTTTGAATAGCCACTTAACTTTCTTAAACATCGTTTCTTAAACATTAATCTTACTTATTTAGTAACAAAAAAAATTGAAATAAAATTTTTTTCATCCTTTAAACATATTTTTAAAACATACTTAAAAGCTATTGCAATTTTTGTCGTAATTTAAGTTGACACCTCATTCAACACTTGCATTTAAAACCATTTCAAATCATTTCTTAAAACTTAATAAGAAACGTTAATTGAATCATAACTTAAAACTTATTTTCATTATTATATAAAACGTTTCGTAAAATGCATATCTTAAAACTTTCAAAACACTACATTAAATAGTGAAAAACCTTTTCTTTGAGTAATGGAAGCAAACTGTGGTGATATCCATACCTAAATCTTCGCATCTATCCTTCGTAACACCGAGCTCTTCACACACGTCCCACTGGTTACCCTTAGGACTACCTATAGTATAAAAGAACTTTTTATGAGCTTTTGCTTAGTAAGTTTAAACACAAACTCACAAACAATTAAAACATGCTTTCAAAACCTTTCTCATAAAAACCTTTCTCTTAAAATATTTTTCATAAATATTTCCAAAAATGTGTTTCATAAACTTTTTTTATAAAACATTTCTTGAACATTTTTTGTAAAACGTTATTTGTAAACCTTTTCTTATGAACATAAAAATGTTTTCCATAAACATTTTATGTAAAACATTTCTTAGAATGTTTTCATAGCATAACACATAACATTTTATAATAAGGAATACAAGCAAAGTGAAAATGAATGACTCTGTTTATACTCAATTATGAACTTTCAATTATGAGCATTTTATGAGCGTTCTATAAACTTAAACATTCATTTCTTTCTTAACCTTTATCTTTGTTCCTTAACTTTCCTTATCTTATAACCTTTTGTGTTCATACGAACATTATTAATCATGAGATCATAAACATGATGCTTCCCTTGTAGAAGACTTGCGACCATTGAACACCGAGGTCATGTACCTCATATCAAGGAGGCCAAAACTTTAACTTTACTTATGTACCTCACATCAAGGAGGCTGTTATGATATTTTCTTTTTATCTTTACTTTACCTTCTTATTAACTTTAGTGAGCATATCAAATGTAATCACATTATATGCAAACACATTTGCAAATCATGATTGTTCTCTTTGAAATTTATTGCATAACAAATTGCAACATAAAACTAAGCACTTAAACTGAAAAACATTATGCATTAACAAAATGTAAAACATACTTTAAAAATAAATTTTGCAAATACATTGCAAAGTTTTACTTAATCTTTCAAAACTTTATGGACATCAAATGCAATCATACTTTAAAAATAATAGTTACAAGTACATTGCAAATCTTAATTTAAACTTTAAAACCTTTTTCATAACAAATGCATACATGCTTTTAAAAATAATTTGCTTAGCAATTACAAACACATTTGCTAACATATATATAAGCATTTGAAAATCATTTATTTCATGCTATAGGTGAGGTCTGAACTTATCTAGACTACACTCTAGCGTTCTTTTTTCATTCCTTTTCCTTTCATTAGTTGAATTTTGTGTCCTGATCAAATGACAGTTGACTTATTGGTTAACTTTTCTTATTATCAATCTACTCGATTGATGACATAACTTAAACATTAAACATTCATTCTATGTTTTTTTCATAACTTGGTATACTATCGGCTTACTCTTTCTTTTACTTAATTTTGTAACCCACTAGGTTACCTTTTCTTTTGCTTAATTATATAACCACTGGGTTACCATTCTTTCTACTTAGCTCTATAACCCATCAGGTTACCTCCTTCTTTACTTGACTTTGTAACCTACCGAGTTAACTTTATTCTTAAGCTTCCCTTAGTTAAACTTCCCATCTCACTGGTGGTTTTGTTACTTAATGTATTATGGAACATTTTTCATCTAAGAACATTTTGCTAGTTAAGAGTGTTCAACTCCGTTTTAGTCATTTTCTTAAAAATGATGATTTTACCCCTAACAGGTTTTTCATCCATTTTGTAACTTTATAAAACTCATTGCTTAACTTTACCAGTCCATTACCTACATATTATAGAAAAATTCCTACTAAGGAACGTTTCCCGACATCAGGCGTCTCGAGTCCGTTTTGGCCTTTTTCATAAAATGATCATTTTGCCCTTAACGTTTTTCTTTCATTCTTTCCTTGACTAAACTTTGAATCCTTTAAAAACATACTCCCTATGGTTACTCCATAGCCATAGAATTGCAAGAACTCAACGTTCCCTGGTGAAAACCAAGTTTTCACGTTATTTTATGGTTTTGGCCCCAAATATAAAAATCTTTACATTTTTGCCCCTAGAACCAAAAAGAACCACTTTATATGAAACCATATATTTTTCACAGGGAATAAAACTTGCAAAAGTACCATGGTCAAATTCAACAAATTTCATAACATTTTCATTTCTTGAAATTTTGTGCTCAAAATTTTGTAAAGTTCATAACTCTTCAACCGAGTAGAATTTTGACAAACTGTCTATGCTATCTTCATAGTTGTGATAAGTTCTACAACTTTTGTGTTTTAATTTTCCTCAAATTTCAATGTTTAGGTGGACTTTTTGATTAATTTTTAAATCTGCAGAGCCTTTGTAAAACTTTGCAATTTAGTGCTTTTGGAATTTTACAAAACTTTGTTTACAAAAGTTGTTACCCTCACTGTGTCAGAAAATTCTAGACCTTACTTAGAACATAAATTGGCCTCTAAGGCCCTCTAGACCATCACTTCTTGAAAACTAACTAAACTTTGTAATTTTACTAATTTTCCATTTTTAAATGCAAAATCTCTACCTTCTTTCTTTCTTTCATCATCTCCATCATCATAAAGCGTAAAACAATCATGCCATAAGGTCCATGTACATGCCATAGCTCAAAACATATCATCAAACACTTGGCACGCAAAAAAAAAAAAAAAAAAAGATAAACTTTAACTTAAATAAAAAGACTAGGATTTTACCTAATCCATAAAAATGGCTTGTTCTTTTTTTATCACTTGTAAGCATCTCAAAATCTTTTGAAAATCATCCACAATACAACCCATGAGAATCCCATCCAAATCATGAATAAAACCCTTAATCATAATAGGAAAAGCTTAGGTTTTACCTTGAAAACTCTTAATCCTCATCTCATTCACTTGTTCTTATTTCCTCACATGATTTGGAGCTTGAGATTCATCAAAAATTTGAGAGCAAAGAGCATAGGGGGGAATGGTTTTGGGCTAGGGAAGAAATAGAAGAAAAAATGAAGAATTTTTCTTCAAATTGCTTTTTATTCTTTATTTTCATTATTGGCAACTTGGTGACTTATCAAGATTAGTCACCATTTTGCATTAATTGGGGTTAAAAATTTTTCTTAGTCTTGGCAACATTTGATTGGTCACATTAAGGGATATTTTGGTAATTTAACCAAATCTGATGACTTGTCATCATCATCATCACTTGACATCATCTTTGGCTTAACTTGGCCTTTTGTGATTGGGTCATATTAGTAAATGTGGTGGCCCAATCAAAACTCTCAACGTGTCCCCCTTGGTAGGTCCTACAAAACTTTTTATACAGTCTAAATTTACACTGACAATATTTTTCCTATACTGTCAATATTCCTTTCGATACAATTCATGAGGTCCCACAACCTCCCATACTTATTTATATCCATCACATAATGTAATTCTAACATTATCTAACTTTGTGTAGTCTAAATTTATACTAATAATATTTTTCTTATACTATTGGTGCATTTTCTATACTACTATAGTATTCTTTATCAATCCATTTTCTCCAAACAGTATTATTCATATACTGCTTTAACTTAAACAGTTTAATTTTTATACTACTTAACCATAAACAGTATAATTCCTATATTGCATTACTTTTGTAGTGTAATTTTCATACTACATAACTTTATCAGTGTACTTCCTTACATTGTATTATTCTAATACTGTGTAATTTTTTATTTTATTATACAGGATTTTTCTCCTTAAATTGTATTTTTGTTTTAACATTTATTACAATATATTTTGCAATAATTAAGCTTTCCAGCTTATTTTCAAATCTTTCATTTCTCATATAAGACTACTGGCATAATTTTTACCTTTAAAATCCTTTTTTTTTTTTTTGCTTTTATAGACCTTATCATAAGAATTAGAATAAACTGTACTTCTTAAATTATTGCATTTTTAACACATTAAAAATGCTTGGGTATTACAACATATGTCAAATTTAATACCAAAAATAACTCAATGCTGAAGGGTTATTTTCCTTCTTAAATGTTGAAATTTGACATTGGCATACAAATTTTCTTCTGCATTAGTGGTGATGCCAAAATAAATTGTAGATTTCTAGCAAAAATGAGAAATGTTGTAGGAATTGGTATAAGGACCCTGGAATTTCCCTTATGAATTTTATGTATTTTTAAAATTTTTAAGGATAATAAGTGTAATGAAGGTAATATTGACAAACTTTTTCCCAGTTAGTCAATCACGATATGACATACAAGTGGAGTATGTCTATGGCGAAATCGCATTTTGCTAAAACAAAAGGATGTTTTTGCAATTATTTCTTTTATATATATATACGGACCTTTTTCCTAACGTTGTTAAATAGTTTAGGTAAATGATTAACTACATATATGTATATACATATATATAACAAAAAACTAACAAGGGATCATATTGTCAACAATTAATGCCCACCTTTTCGTATATGAAATTTTCTTTGCTTAATAGACATTTTATGCCTGGTTACTAAAACTGTAAAAAAAAAATTAAAAACTAAAGTTAAAGAACCAATGGTCAAAATAAATTAGAGACCAAACTGTGACAGTGGTGATAAACTTAAACGACAAATTACATAATAATACATAAGCTCTTAATAATTGTCTTAATGTTTGTTCTAATCGTTGTAGAGGTTTAATGGCAGATCATGAACCTGACAGATTATATTGGTCTTTTTTGCTTCTTATCCATTTTCAAAGGGTTAAAACTTGTAATATCATCTTTCTTTATTGGTAAATTCCTCTCTGGAAATTCAGTGAACATTGCCATAAACAAATAATAGAAAAACCAGCAAGCAACTTGGCATCTATTTCTAATACTATATTTATATTGTAACTGAAAAGCCTTGAGAGATCTGGCAAAAGACTATATATATATATATATATATATATATATATATATATATATATGTATATTATTTTATTTTATTTTACTTTTTCTAGCTACTTTTTTTTTTTGGAATCTATCATCTCAGAATTGCAAGACTCTTCGCTAACTGAAGGAGCCACAGCAGCACAAGCAACTGTTAGACTAAGTGTCTTAAAGATTAAATGATGTAATAGTTTTTAGAGACATTTAATCAATAAAGAGTATAATTTCATATATCAAATGTTATCCTCTTTATATTTATTACTGTTGAATATATGATAAGTAAACAAAAGTCTGAGACTGTCAATTTAAATCTTTAAAATCGTCCATGTGATGGAAAAATATGCTAAAGACATGAATCTGAAAGGTGATAATTTAAATGATAAGGTCTACAATTGAGAAAATAAAGTTGAGCATTTTATTCATGTTAAGATTGTTATGTTGTCTATATGGCTAACAGGAGATGACTTGTTTTGATCATTAGAGTGGTACTCTGTGAGTATAAATATTGATATATTATCATAGGTGATAATATATTGGATCGGAACAAAAGTTGAATTAATTTGATTAATAATTCCGTTTGTTTGAATCAATTCACTTTAGACAATCATATGTATTGCAACTTAATCCTGAAATGAATTAATAGGCCCGTATTCTTGACTTATTTATTGTGATATACCAAAAGGTGACGTCCTAAATTAGATGAAGGGATACATACTGGTACATTAGAGACATGACTCTTGATTGACATAGACTCGTTATTTATAGATATGGAACCCATATCTCTTTTGTAAAGTTAATGATATTCTTTTATAGGCATTATCTTGTAATTAGAAAACTGGAGCGCTCAACCATTTAAATACATAGGTATAACTAAATGGTATACTATTTATGGATAGTAAGAATTCCAATGATAAGATAACGGAAAATAAAATAAAAATAATTGGAAGGTAAAATGGAATTTATTCTTAAACTGATTATGAATATCATATAGGGATATTACACATTATGATATGTCACAGATGATTAGCTTATTGAAGTTTCATAATTTTATATAGTTTGAGAGTACAGCTTTAAGCTTTTAGTGGAATAGCATTAGAGTTAACACTTATAAAATATATGTATTTGGGATATGTTATTTTGTAATTATAGGAGCTTGATCTATATATGTCCATCAAGTCCCCTTTATTAGCTCATAACAATTTATGTAACAATATAGCATATTTTTCCTACATACTGGCTACTTATGTTAATTATTAAATTGGCTAAAATTTGATAGATTGGATTTAATAATTCATGTTAGTTTATTGATTTAATTAATTTTGTAAATTACTAGGGTATTAGGAATGATGGTGGAAACTATTGGTTAAAACCACTTTTACTATAGTATATGAAAGCTTTACATTGTAGTGATTTTTTTTGTTATTGTAGCATGTGAGAAGTTTACACTTTTTATACTGAAAAAGTGGTGAGAACTACTTTTGCTAAACATAAGATAAATCAAGATAAACATATGAATTATTTGAATAACATTTTATTTGATATGGAATAATCTGTATATGACGTTTTAATTAAATAACTTCTCTATTGTGTTGTTTGAATTAAAACTGAAGTTATATTTAATATTCCCACATAAAATAAGATATTTTGAGATTTCTAGATTATCACTCGGTCAGTAGGCTTGTGGCCGAGTTTGGCCCCATAAGTTCAAAAGGCTGGTGTACGTCTTCAACATGTCGATCATGCGTTAATCTTGATAAGTGTTTTTCACACATTTTTGGGTCAGAAATTGATCTAAACTCGAATTTTGAAGCCTAATCTGATAAGGTATAACTCCAAATTCGACCACTATAAAAGAAAACTATTTTTTTATTGTTCCTTAGATTATTTGAGAAGTATAGAGAGAGTATTCTAGTGAGACAAACTCTTAAACTCCCAAAGGGCTATTATTCAATATCTAGAACCTTAGCTCTTAGTCTTCTCAAGTGGTTAGAAGGAGAGGCCATTGAAGGAAAAACTGTACGACGTGCGATCTCGCGCATTCCAATCATGGAAAGAGAATAGCATGGAAGACTAGTTGGTTAAGGCTCTTCTAGGTCATTTTTCTTTAGTTGTAGTTTTGATAGTTTTTGGTCTACTGAAGAGGTACGTAATATCTTTTATTAATTTATGTATTTAATACGTCAAATTTGTTATTTAGAAAAGACTTTGATTTAAAAAATTTTAAAATTCTACTGCGTTCACATTTTCCAACAATTGGTATCCGAACCATGGTTTTTCGTTAATTTTATGGGTTTGTGATTATGCTCTATACATAAATTACATGATCTTATTCTCATCTATGCTTGAATTAAATTTTTTAGAGAGTTGGTACTTTAGGGTTTCTATATAATTATATGTTGTCATGAGATTATATAATGAACATTTATTAATTAATTATTATTAATTAAACTTTTGTTTTAATTATTATATTAATTAATTAATTTTGCAGGTTATGATTCCTTAAAAGTTAGAATATGTATCTAGGTTTTTTATGTAATTGGATGGTGGTTTATCATTACCGTTTAGGATTTAATTATTTTAATTATGGCTTGTAAATTTGGATTAAAATAATTTTTGAAGAGAAGGCGGATCTAGAATATGGATGTGATTACAATTCCATGTGTTTTTTTGTGTTTATAAATTCTTATGGTTTTGAATTCTTGAAAAATAAATAAAAACTACTTAAAAATTGTTTTTGTAAAAGGTTGGAAAAACGCTAGTTCAGCATCGATCAGTAGACTGGTTACCTAGAATTGATAGGCCAATAGTTATAGACCGATAGGCCAATCTTGGGTAGAACCCTTTTTCTTAAATAGTGGGTTTGCTAGTGTAGCTTTTATTTTTATTTTTTAAGACAATTCTGAGAAATATGAAATTTTATAATAACTAGAAAACTAAATTTTTGATTTATGTGATATTGAAAATTTAAAACAGATGCCACATGAAAAAGGATACAACGAGATGATATAAGATGAAAAATAGATATATGTTTCGATTAATCATTTGCAATCTTTATTTTCTTTTCTCTAGGGTGGAACCATGATATTAAGGTTGTTTATTATATTACTCGTAGCTTTGCTTGTTGCGTTGCTTGTTTGCATTATAATATGTTTTACCATGTATATTGATAAAATGCCATGTAGAATAGAAAGTGCCAGTCAATTAAAAATTGCTAACGTATGTTAACATAAAACCTTGATATCTAAAATATTGAGTGGGAGAATATTTTCAAAAATAGGATCTAAGGCTTCCATCATTGGTCTATAGGTAACACATGGCAGTTCTGATCCTTAAGAGGAAATTGCATCATGTATCAGTTTGGATCTTTGAATCATTGTTCACCCCTAGGTGTCAATTATAAATCATGGATAAAGTAGTCGAAATGATAATTATACACTTAAGATTAATTTTATTATTAACCTCCCCCAAGAGCTCTATTATAAAGTTAATGGCTAACAAAAACGATTATTAGAATATGCCAAATTAGACGGATCTTAGATAGTATATATTAATTGGAGGGGATCCATGTTTCAAATTGAATTTGGCAAGTCTCCGCTAGGTGACTTGTTGAATTCTAAGCTAGGGATTATTATTGCAGGTCGTGATTTTTTCAAGGATTTGACACATAAACACGTTGTATGCTTATTTATTTGTGTTATCTTACAAAATTGTTATTGAATATTTTCTTATGTTTGGTATATTATTCTTTATTGTTGATCAAAATGTCTAAAAACACTTTATCTTGATACTTGATAAAAACACATTAACTAGCGATAACTATAATGATTGTAAATGGAATCTGAATATCATCCTCCCTTTTAAGAAACTAAAATTTGTACTAACAACACTGTGTCCTCCTGCACCTACTGGTGAATCCACTAATGAACAGATCCAAGCTTATGATCGCTAGAAGGATGCTGATGTTCAGGCCTACTGCTTATCATGGCTAGCATGAATAATGTGCTACAGGCTCAACATGAAGAACATGAGTTTGCTAGGCAGATCATGGATAATGTTAAGAACATGTTAGGAGGCTAAGCCTTGACGAAGCGGCAAGGAGCTCTTCAAAAGTTTATTAACTGCAAGCAAAGATTGGGGATGCCTGTGAAGGAGCATATGATGTTAGTCATAGATCACCTCATTGAGGCTTAAACCCATAAAGCCGACATTGATGCCGAGTCGTAGATGACTATGGTCTTTGATACTCTTTCTAAGGAGTTCATCCCATTTAAAGCTTCATGTAATTTAAGCAAAAGACAAGATGTGACTTTGACTAAGCTGATGAAGCAGTTATAGGAGTTCAAGAATCTGATCAGGAAAGCTCCAGCTGGTGGCGAGGTGAACTTGGCAGTTGCATCCGGTTTTAATTTCAAGTCGAGGAATGGAAAGAAGTAAAAGGCTAAGAATGGGAAGTCTTCTGTTCTGGCAAAAGGCAAGGATAAGAAGAAAAAAAAGGGAACCCAAAGAAGCTAAAGCGCTTTTTCAACAAGAAGGTCGGGCATATTAAGAAAAATGCAAGGAATTCAAATCTAAATGAGGTAAGAGCGAACTTCTGGTTATCAACACTTGTTTAGTTGAAAAATTAGGTGACACTTGGGTCATAAGATTTGAAGTAACTAATCATGTTTGTATTTCTCTACAGGAGTTCAAGAAAATGAGAAGTTTGCTACATGAGCACTTCATGCTTCGAATGGCCGATGGATCTTTAGTGTTGGCTGAAGCAATGGGAGACTTCCATCTTTATTTTGATAGTTATAGGAGCTTAGTTTTAACAAATTATTTTTATCTTCCAAAACTTAAAAGAAATTTAATTTTTGTTGCTTGTTTATTTAAAAACTATTATTCAGTTTCTTTTAATAATAAGGTTATGATTTATAAAAACAAATCTTTTATTTATAGTGGCTGGATGCAAAACAACCTATATTTTATCAAACATAAGATGGACTCACTACCTAACACTGAGATTAATGATAACTCTAAAAAACTTAAAACTTCTCACTCTAACAAGACTTATTTTTTACACTTACGATTTAGGTCACATTAGCCTGAATAAGATTCAAAGGTTAGTAAGAGATAGACCTTTAATTCATTTAGAGGCGGAATCTATGCTAGGAGAGCAAAATGGCCAAAAGACCATTAGGGTCTAAGGGCAATCGAGCCAAAGGAGTTCTAAAACTTATGCATAGTGATGTTTGTAGTCCCATGAATATCAAGATATGAGGAGGGTATTAGTATTTTGTCACTTTTATTGATGATTACTCAAGATATGAGTATGTTTATCTTATGCATCATAAGAACGAAACTTTTGACAAGTTCAAGGAGTTTCGAGCTGAAGTGAAAAAGTAATTAAGGAAACCCATAAAGGCACTTCGATCCAATTGAGGTGGTAAATACCTCTCCAATGAGTTCTTAGGTTACTTATTAAAGAATGAGATTTTATCTCATTTGATTGTGCTAGGGACTCTACATTAAAATGGCATGGCTAAAAGAAGAAATAGGACTTTGTTGGATATAGTTAGGTCTATAATGAGTTATTCGATGTTGCCTTTATCCTTTTAGGGATATACACTACAAAAACCATGTTATCTTTTAAACAATGCACCTTCAAAATCAGTTTTAAGGCTCCCCACGACTTGTGGATGAATAGGAAGACATTCTTAAATCATATTCGCATATAGAGATGTCCTAGACAGGGAAGCAAATAAGTTGGTAGCATGTTCAAAAATGTGTGCATTTGTAGGATATTCAAAAGAGACTGAAGGAAGTTATTTTTATAACCCAAAAGAAAATAAAACGTGGTTTCAATGAATGCAACTTTCCTTAAGGAAAGGTACAAGAATGACTTTAAGCCTCATAGTGGAGTGGCACTCGAGGAGTTAGCAAATGATTCAATCATTCTTAGGGTTCCATTTGAAACCAATCCAATCGATATTGAAAAACTAACCAAACAATAACCTAGGAAACTTCAGCATGGTGAGAGGATCGGCATCAACCTAAAAGGGTTGAACATGACAAGGATCTTTACACTTACAAAGAAGCTATAGAGGATGTTGATTCAAAGCTCTAGACAAAAGTTATGAACGTTGAGATGAAGTCTATAAAGACTAATTAAGTCTAGGAGCTTATGGATCTTCCTAAAAGGTAAAACCTGTAGAGTGTAAGTGGGTCTACAAGAGAAAGAAAGGAGCAGATGGGAAAGTCAAAACCTATAAGGCTAGACTGATATGAAAGGGATATATGCAAAATGAAGGAATCAATTATGAGAAAACCTTGTCGCTCATAGCCATGCTTAAGTCCATGGGCATTCTCGCATCTATTTTTACTACTCTCGATTACAAGATTTAGCAAATGGATACAAAGATAGCCTTTCTGAATTGCTATCTTGATAAGACCATATATATAGTACAACCAGAGAGGTTCAAAGCTAAGGATCAAGAGAATAAGATCTGTAGGTTGCTAAAGCCTATTTATAGACTTAAGCAAACTTCCCATTCTTAAAACATAAGAATTGATCAATTGATCAAGGCTTATAGGTTCGAGCAAAATATCGACAAACTGTGTGTTTACAAACACATTAAAGATAGGAAAGTGGTTTTTCTACTACTCTGTGTAGATGACATTCTGCTTATTGGCAATGACGTTAGGGCATTATCATCGATCAAATTATGGTTGACTGAGCAGTTTGACATAAAGGACTTGGGTGAAGCTAATTACATTCTAGGTATCTAAATCTTTCGAGATAGAAAGAATAAAATAATAGCTTTATCCAAGCCACCTACATTGATAAGATTCTCAAGAAGTATGCAATGCATAATTCTAAGAAAGGTGGGCAATCATCTAGGCGTGGAATTACTCTTTCTAAGAAAGACTTCCCAAAGTCTAATGAAGAAAGAGAATACATGAAAAAGGTTCTTTATGCCTCAGTAGTAGTTAGTCTCATGTATGCTATGCTTTGCACATCACCTGACATATATCATGCGGTCAGGATAATGAGTCGATTTCAATTGGATCTAGGACCAAACCATTAGGTTGTGGTCAAGCATATTTTCAAGTACCTAAAAAGGACTAGAGGTTATATGCTAGTGCATTCTAGTGAGGATCTAACACCTCCTAGATACACTAATTTAGATTTTCAATCCTGCTTGGATTCAAAAAGATCGACTTTAAGTTTTGTGTTCAATTTGGGAGGAGGTGCCATTGTTTGTGGAAATGTCAAGCAAGATTACACTTCAGATTCAACGATGGAGGCCAAGTATATGGCAGCTAGTGAAGCTTCAAAAGAAACTGTGTGGCTTTGCAAGTTCCTTAGGGATCTTGAGGTAGATCCTATATGGATAAGCCGATGTCATTTTATTATGATAACACTATAGCAATAGCTAATACTAGGGAACCAAGATTGCACAAGAAAAGTAAACTTATACATTAGAAGTATCATGTGATAAAGGACTTTGTTAAGGGTGGACATGTTGTAGTATGCAAGATCTTATTTGAGGACAATATAGCTGATCTTTTCACGAAGACACTATAGATGAGGGTTTTTGAGAAGCACGTAGAGACTATGGGGATATGAAACATGTCATATTTACTCACTTAGAGTAAGTAAGAGACTGTTAGACTAGATGTCCTAAGGATTAAATGATGTAATAGTTTTTAGAGACATTTAATCAATAAAAAGTTTTTTATTTTTATATATCAAAGGTTGTCCTTTTTATGTTCATTATTGTTGAATATATGATAAACAAACAAAAGTCTAAGACTATCAATCTAAACATTTAAGATCGTACATATAATTGACAAATTATGCAGAAGACATGAATTTTAAGGGTGATAGTCTAAATGACAAGGTCGGCAATTGAGAGAATAAGATTAGGCACTTTACTCAACTTAAGATTATTATATTGTCTAGATCCCTTAGGGGATGATTGTCTTGGTCATCAAAATGAGACTTCACAAATAGAAACATTGATATATGGTTATACGTAACGATATATTAGATCGGACAAAAGTTGAAATGATTTGATTAATAATTCTATTTGTTTAAATCAATTTACTTTAAACAAATATATGTGTTGCATCTTAGTCTTAAAATGAATCAATAGGCCTGTATTTTTGACTTGTGTCTTTTGATGTAACAAAAGGTGACATCCTCAATTAGGTAAAAGCACACATGCTGGTACATTAGAGGCAAGACTTTTGATTGACATAGACTCATTATTCATAGATATAGAATCCATAGCACTTTTGTAAAGTTAATGATATTCTCTTATAAGTATTATCTTGAAATGATTTGATTAATAATTCTATTTGTTTAAATCAATTTACTTTAAACAAATATATGTGTTGCATCTTAGTCTTAAAATGAATCAATAGGCCTATATTTTTGACTTGTGTCTTTTGATGTAACAAAAGGTGACATCCTCAATTAGGTAAAAGCACACATGCTGGTACATTGGAGGCAAGACTTTTGATTGACATAGACTCATTATTCATAGATATAGAATCCATAGCACTTTTGTAAAGTTAATGATATTCTCTTATAAGTATTATCTTGTAATTGAAAAACTGAAGCGTTTAATCATTTGGATACATAGGGATAATTGAATGGTATACTATTAATTGATAGTAGGTATTCCAATTATGAGTTAATAGAACATAAGATAAAAATAATCGGGAATGTAAAATAAAATTTTTTGTTAAGCCGATTATAAATATCCTATGGGAATGTTATGCATTATAATATGTCATGGATGATTAGCTTATTGAAGTTTTGTAATTTAATATAATTTGAAAGTACAACTCTAAGCTTTTAGTGGAATAACTTTAGAGTTGATAATTATAAAATATACGTATCTAGGATATGTTATTTTATAATTAAAGGTTCTTAATCTATATATGTCTATCAGGTCCCATTTGATAGCTCATAATAATTTCTGTAACGATATGACATGTTTTTCCTATGTACTGATGACTTACGTTAATTATTAGATTGCCTAAAATTCAAAAAATTAGATTTAATAATTCAAGATAAATTAATTTTGTAAATTAATTCAAGATAAATATATTGAATTATTTGGATAATATTTTATTTGATATAGGATAATCTATATATGATTGTTTTAATCATATAACTTCTCCATTGTGTTATTTGAATTAAAATTAAGGCTATGATGTTTTAGGATTTTAAGATTATCGCTTAATCGGCAGGCCGGTGGCTAAGTTCTACAGGCCGATGCCATAAGTTCGGAAGACCTGTGCCCATGTTTGGTATGCCGACTATGCAATAATCCTAATTTATGTAGTTAACATGTCAAACTTATTATTTGGAAAAGCCTTTGATTTAAAAAATTTTAAAATTTCATTGTATTCACGTTTTCCAACAGCGATAGCACCCACGGTGGCAGCAACAACCGCCACCGGCATGGCCAAAGCAAGACCCAGTGAAACAGACACTATAAGAGCAGTTCATACGACAATGGATAGAGGCCCACCTCCACGCTAACAATAGTCCACCAAAATGCCATATTTTCTCCACCACTTCTTTTTTTGGTGTAAACCATCTGGTATCCAGACCCACCGCTAGAGGCACGAACCCACACTAAGGGTCCCTCAACTCTAGCGGGAGTATACCCGACTAATCCAAATTCGAGCCGGGTTGGACCCTACAGTAGGGAAAAGCTCTCCCAACATTGCTTTTTCATTCACAAAGCTCGAACCCGAGACCTTGTTTAAGGGAGAATGGACTCCTTACCACCTAATCCCACATGTTGTTGGTTCTCCACCACTTCTTTGACAAGAGCTTTAAAAGCTTACTGCTAGAGGCGAGCACAAAAACATTGCCATGACACAAGAAGTTGATTGCCCTTTTCATTTATAGCATGAAAAAGTAGTACTAGTACACTGAACACTGTTAACGCTCTCTTTTAAGTACTGCACATCTTTCTAGTTCATGAACTCCAAGTAGATTTTTATGTCTCAGTGCATAGGAATCCGAAAAGTTAATTGTTATCAACTTGTTTAGCTCATATCATTCAGTACATTGATTCAAGTTCATACATGAAAATGGCAAGTGTAGCTCTGATGAGAACTTTGTGGAGGTTAAAAAAATTCACAGGTCTAACAATCAATGACGAATGAAAAGCCTGTGGACTTTTAGGAACAGGAGCCATGTTAGCAAACTATTCTTTTCTCTCTTTTTTTGGCTCTCTCTAGAATCTAGAATCTGCTGACCAGATTGGCTTCATGATATTGCATCAGTTGCAACTTTTGTGCTATGTACCCTTTCAGAAGCTTTTTTTACCTACAAAAGAGATGGAAATTGAGAATGGAGTGAAATCACCGGCAAACGATGAAACGTCAGAGAAATTACATTCTGGTGGCCTATGTTTTACTTATTCCTTAAATTAGTATTTTCTTGAAATGTTTTAAACTAGAACTTTAGTATCTAAATAATACCAAAAAAGTACCTCATACCATAAAAGAATTTCCCTGCGAGTAACTTTAGGCTTTTTTTGAGTTAAGAAATGTCGTTTATGTCATTTTGTATACAATGATGTTAAAATAAAAATATATTTAAAAAAGATTAAGAAGAAAACCCCACATCCTCCTCAAGAGATGGCGTAAAAACCTCTTTGTTCTTTTTTTTGTTTTTTTTGTAATTTTGGAATTTTATGTATTGAAGAAATTAATTCGATTTTTTATTTTAAGTGGCATAAAAGATGTCTTAAGTACCGAAAATGAATGCAGGTTACTGAGAGGGCATTCTTCTTGTCAAGTACAAGGTACTGATTGGTATAACGTGAATACTGAGTTGCCAATCTATAGATTCGATAAAACACAGGATACCAAGATGTAACTCCCTCAATTTTCTAAACTAAAGTACTTACTTCTTCCTCCCAATCAGTGAACAGTGTTAGGACAGCAAGACATAGAGCTTGCATGAATAGTGCCACTATGATTCCCATCCAAAGCCCCTGATCAAGACCGCATACACTTTGAAGTTCACTACATTATTTGTGTTCTCTTTTCATCACAGATATGAAAACTAATGAAGTAAAGAGCAAGAACAAAACCAAATAAGAAAATCCCAACAATAATGAAGAAAAAGGAAAGAAATAAAAGAGAGTGGGTTTTACCTTGCCTCCAATGTGGCAGACAAAGGCTAATAATATAGCAGTAGGAATGCCCATAATGTAATAAGCTGCCAGATTAACAAGGGCCCCAATCTTTTGGCGTCCAGAGCCTCTAACAGTGCCTGAAAATACAATTCTTTGTCACTAATTTTTTGAAGAGAGTTTGTTGAGAAACCAACCTTGGTAATGGAAAAGGTTTTGGTACGAGTCACTCAATGAAAAATATAAACAAAAGGGTGCTTAAGGATTCATTTTTAGAGTAAAAGGACATGAAGATCCTAGTTTGAAATCTTCTATGGTCCTGATGCCTGTAACTTATAACACAAGGCAACACATCTGAAACTCTCATATCAAAACCTTTGTTTCGTAAAAACCTGAAATATTATGATACAAGATTCATTCAATCAAATTACTAAGACTGTATGCCACTTTGTTTGATTTATTATTTAAAAATTTTTGGTGACTATATAATGCATCATCTTCGTCATTAAAATGCACAAGGAACAAAACTCTATATAATGGTAGACAAAAGAGGTGAAAACTGATAATTGGATAGCAAAAACCTGAAAGCACAGACTGAATTCCGTCAAAGAAGTGGGAAACAGAGATTAAAAGCAGCATTTCTCCCACATATTTGACAACTTTTTCTTCCTTGCTGTAACAATAGCCCCAAGCTCGACGACCCAAGATCATGAAAGCCGCTGCCAAAAGGCCTTCTGTAACAACCATGGACAGTCCAATGCATATAGCTAAACGAGCGACTTGTGGTCTCCCAGCACCCAATTCATTGGAAACTCTCGCACTGAAAAACAGTGGAAGAGGAAATGAATCAGAAGGAAAAGAATTGTTAGGACAATCAAACATAAAAGAGGATAAACAATGGTCATCATGTTCAGTTGTAACTCACCTAATTACCCCGCTGAGTCCGAGTGGTATCATATAAACCATTGAACAGGTGTTAAGGCTGTGAATGATGAATATGTTGGAATTCGTTAGCAACAAATACACTTTTGTTACAGTACTTCATAGCATTAGTTTTGGAGACAATGTGAACCTGATTGACAAGACTGACGTTTCAAGTTTTGGATTAGGAAGCAGACCAGATAAGAGGACCATCATTTCGAATGACCAGATTTCCAAGCTGTACATGTATATAAAATGAAGAAATTCTCATATTTCAAACACTGAAAATTATTGTATGAGAATAAAGAAAAATAAAATAAAATCTGGGATAGTGAATGAAGAATCAATACGTCAACATTACAGCCGAAGGAATGGACAGTGTTAGAAACTTGGAGATTCCATGAAAAGCCTCCCTGGAGAACCCCGTCCATGTCTTCTTGCAGGAAGGAGAAAGTCTGACATATAGGAACAATGACAATGCATTAATCCAATAGGAGATTGCGTTTGACAAGGCTGCACCTCTATTCCCAAGGCCGGACTTGAACACCAGAACCCAACAGATGAACACGTGCAGTAATGTTGTTATTCCTGTGCAAACCATCATTGGAGCTACATTGTTCTGAGTCTGCAAGAATCTGGTGTGGCATTGTGTAATAGCAAAAGCGAAAATGCTTGGTATCATGAAACGAGCATAACGGCCTGCCTCAGCAGATATTTCTGGATCTTGACCCAAGAACACAAGAATTTGCCCTGCGTTTGCCCATATGAATGCAAGGGGAACGCTGACAAGTAGAAGAACAAGCATTGCTCTTTGCATGTGTATACCAAGCATGTGATACTGTTTTGCTCCATAGGACTGACCACAGAATGTCTCCAATGCGCTTCCCATTCCAATCTGTGCGAAAATAGTTTATCCGAGCATCAGGTCTTTTATGCTCAAGAATTATCAAAATTAAAATTTTGGATTAAATGCATCATGGATCATAAATCTTAAGCACACCTCAAATTTGTCGGCACCTACTCAAGAATAACTAAGCAAGAACACGACTTTCAGAATTCTAATATGAAGTTAACCAAGACCATCTTTTGAGCTAATTTGGCTCTCTTGTTGGAGGTTTTCCCTCAAGTTCATGGTGAGATTTTGACGGAAGATTAAAAATTTGGTGCTTAACAAAGTCAGGGACTAACCGATGCAAACAAAGTTCAAACATCAAGCTAGAAACAGACTTCCACTCTATGCAGAACATATGTATTTAATCTTAAAATATATAACAGAAATCACAAGAAATATGTAATGAATCATTCCTTTTGTCGATTAGCCAAACAAATATTTTTTATGAATCAAGATAAACAAACTGGGTGCAAAATGACAAAAACAAACAAAAGAAATTGGTGGACATAAGAGTGGCAGGTAGCTGCAGAACTCAAAAAACAGCTGTCAATAAACTAATGGGATTCTCTGGTGGAGTAGGGGAAAAAAAGACACAGTTTTAAACTGTTAGATTGTTATCAGTTTTTTAATTCGATATGAGTCTAATGTAACCTAACAGTTCCCTAAGCCTTATCAGTAAGAGGTTTTTCCCTTACCCTACCACAAATTTACAAAAAGCAAAGAAAAAAATAATAAAATAAAATTGCTAATGACTTTCATATACCATTAAAGTCAACCTAATAAATCGAAATTCGGAAAATGGAAATATATCAACTCAAACCCAGATTAGCATTTCTTCTAAAGAAAACCATAACCCTTGAACAAAAATGTAACAAGATAAAAGTGAGTAACAATGTTACCAACAAGCTGAAACCAGTGACTGAAGCAAATGAAGTGGCCATAGAAGCTCCAGAAAGTGCCAACTCCCCAAGATGACCAACAAACATCACTGAAATCACTTGCAAGCAATTTGTCAAAACATTCACACAAACCAAAGGACCTGCTAGTTTCATCTGCCTCTTGGCCTCTGCAAAAATCTCATCTTTGGTCACTCCTTTTTTCAAACAGATTACATTCACTTCAGACGTTACTGGAACCGACAGTGGTAATAGGAGTGCCTCTTTTTGCTCTTCCAGGTCCAGGTCCATGTTTTTGTTTTTTTCTCCCCCTGTTGAGATAACTAAAATCTGAAACTATGAGATAACTAAGATCTGAAACTATGAGCTATTACAGAACGGATTAACTAGGTAGCTATTTTACTTGGAAAAATAATAATTATAATAATATGATAAATAAAATAATATCCATGTGGTATGGGTGACAACTGACAATAGACCATAGCTTGTCATCTTATGGCGAGAGATGCGTCAACTATATATTATCTAAGGGGGCATCAATTGACATTTTAGTCTATATTAAAATACTTTGGTATAATTTTTTTAAAACAACCATCAAACTGAGAGCAAAATTTGTTTTATATACATATACATATGTATATATATATATACGTCTGAAGTTTAGATAAGATTGATGTTTTTGGGGTAGAAAATGCACCTTCAAACTATCATATAAGCTTGCTTAGTCAGTGGGTGAAAAAAAAAAAAAAAAAAACACGATTTAGATGCAAAGGCTTTTGTAGTATTTTAAGAGTGGTGTGACATATAGAATAGGAGTGGCGTGAAAAGTAAAATTAAAAGTGTCAGACGCAGTCATTATCTAATTAGTGTCACGTAATAATATATAACTTATATGTATCATTTTCTTGACTTTTGATGCTTGGGTCGAGTGAAGTTTAAATTTTTTAATTTTAATAAATACTAAAAATTTTCACAATCCTTGTTTTATTTGTTATTTTATTTTACCTTATTATTAATCTATCTGTATTTAATTTTTTCCCTTCATCTAAATTTACAAAGTTAGGTAGCATCGTCCCATTATCTTTGTTTACTTCAATCCTTAAATGGATGTAATGGATACAAGAAAAAAAAAATTAACGTATGATTAGAAGGAAAAATTAAGAGCGATAGCCTCACATGACTTCTTTCATAATCATTTTTTTTACCCTGAATGGTTTCTTCCATAGTCTAAAATGATAGGCAAAACTGCCCCTCAAAAAAGAACGATATTTAAAAAAAAAATTGTCTATTGCAAATAAATGTCACATACATATATATATATATATATGTATTTTTAAACCATGATCAAACATAATAGATGACATGCTTTTTTAATTATTAATAATAATACTAATAAATAAAATGTAATTTAATTCTTTATTCATCTTAGAATTTCTCGTATTAGCTTTTAACTGTATCAAACTTTGGAATTGAATTGTTAATTTTATATTAGTCGTATATAATGTAAGGCGATGGCGGCCAATGCATGAAAGCTGGACTCGATATTTATTCAGCGGATATTTTCCGGAATATCTAGGATATTTTTGCCGATAATATCCAAAATTTTGGAGGCTTGCATATTGGGGAAAAAGTTCAAAATTTCACTTTTGCTACTGTCTCCTTCGGCTTGTCAGTTGTGGTCCTTTGGCAGTGCTGCACGTGATGCCAAAAAAGAATTGTCCTACGTGGACAGGTAGTTTTTATCCTTTTGTCTTTACTTTGAAAAAATGATTTGTGACGTCTTTATATCTTGCAAAATCTATTAATACCACAAATAAAATAATAAGAATCTTATCACTTAACCTCTGACTTCTGACTTGAAAGTTGATGAAGTCTCCAAATTGACTTTTCTTGTCATCATGTTACAACCACCGGTGGTAACCAAAAGTTGTTGATAGATCATGCTATTGATCAATAGCAAGCATGCTATGGACATGGTACGCTTGGATTCCAAATTGTCCAAATTTCCGTCCAAGGCCTAATTACTCTAAAGCCTTGGGGCCAATTGATCAATAGCAAAGCTGGAAGATTGCTTTTAACCTGAAGATGCTCGCCGTATTCTTCGAATTCAAATTCCTAGTGCCCCTTGGTAGATCAATGGATTTCGGGCCCCTCCTCTTTGGGCAAGTTCAGTGTCAAGTCTGCCTACCCTTTATTACGTCGAGTGGCAACAAGGATAGCAATGTGATGGAGTGGATGTGGAAAAAACTTCGGGGTGCAAAAATCCATACTCAACGTAAGCTCCTCTGGTGGGCTGCGTGGTGGGATCCAGTCAGGGAGGTGGTGGCTACGAGGATTGGGTGCAAAGGGGGTGTCGTTTGTCCCTTGTGTGGCGTAGCCCGTCAAGTTTATGTCCAGTTGGGGACTTAGAACTGACCTCCACAGCTGCTCCTCTCTAAAGGATTTTCTCAAGATGATCTTCGTAGATGACCACAATCTTAACGAGATGATTTCCTTTTCTTTGCATCAAGCATGCTAGAATTGATTTGGAAGGCA
>CAMOHE010043863.1:1253-11923 GCA_946598075.1 Artocarpus hirsutus | reverse complement strand
AGGATTTTCTCAAGATGATCTTCGTAGATGACCACAATCTTAACGAGATGATTTCCTTTTCTTTGCATCAAGCATGCTAGAATTGATTTGGAAGGCAAGGAACAAAGTGCTCCTTCAGTAAAAGACAACTCTATCAAAGTGTTCAGGGCTTACAAGCGCTGACACTGTTACTTTGTCATTCACGACTACAAAGGTACAGTGATTGCCTTAGATGTTAGAATTAAATGCTAAAATCTATTGGCTATGAGAGATTACAACTCTTATTAAAAGATGTATCTACATTTGAAAGGATGTATGCTTTGATAAAAAGGCAACTATTGAGGGTAATAAGAGTCTAGCTCTCTCTCCACCTAATCAATTGTATTATTCTCTCTATCAAAAAAATATGTGAAAAGAAATAATTGTGGGTTTAAAAAGAGAAACTGGGTTCTTCTTCTCTAAGAAACTTTCTGTTCAAAAGGTTCTCTGCAAATTAAAAATATGAATCAAAATATGCTTTCAATTTTCTCCTATAAAAATTATTAAGTTTTAAGATTTTTAAGAATTACAGATATTAAAGTTCTTACATGGGGTATCGAGAGTATTAGGTTTTGGGTCTCGTAATTTTCTTTGAATCATGGTAAAAGAAACAGTTTTACTTTTCTTTGTTTGTAAAGCTGTGTATTCATGTATGTTTTGGTATATATATATTAATCGCGTATATGCAAGAAAAGAATTTGCGATTTTGTAAAGCGATATTATTTTTTTTAAAAAAAAAAGGGGATTCGCATTCATTTTATTGTACATATATGCATTTATTGTACCTATACAATAAATGATCATTGTATTAACAAACCTCAATAAGTGTTTTAATTAAAAAAAAAAAAACGAATTAGAGGATATGTATATATATATTTATATATACATGTATTTACTTGGTTAAAGCTTTATACACCTTATAGTTAAACTTTGTTTTGATTCTGTTGAATCAAAGATACGATACAATGAGTATATGCGAATTATGTTACGAAATGCCCGAATTTATGTATATATGTATTTACTCAATTAGTTGAGTATATGCAGTTTTGATCATTGATAATGTGTGTGTATATATATATATATAAAGCTTTCTGTTATTGTTGGAAAGAATGTAGGTGATCATATTTTTGTTTTAGTGTGTGTATATATATATATATATGATGTTGATGCATGCATATACTTAATCATAATTAATTACTTGAAACAAGTAAAACTATTGTTTCCAATTTTGAAATTACATAATTATAGTTTGTTAGTCTCCAAAATGGCTAAACTTTGAAGCTTAGTCATTTTCAAATTGAGAAACAAAAATTCAACAACCCTTGAATTTTGATGCTTATAATTGAAATGATATTTATAGATCATAGGTTATTGAATTTCATCAATTATAAGAACTTAGGAATCGCCCAAAGGTTGATTAGCTTTCTTTATAATTGACGAATATAATAGTTGGTAATTATTTTGTCCTACTATTTTGTTGTTTATCCAAAGATAGCAAGCATTTTTTATCGGACATATTTATGATTACCAAATTAAATTTTTATTTTTTAATTAGCATCATTTATAGTTTGTATAACTTAATATTACCTAAAGGAGAACTAGGATATAAAATTACTGTCTTAGTTTGAATCTAATTATGTGATTATCTCAAAGCATTAATGTATGAATGTTTCTTACATATTTGCAGTCTTTGTTCCTGTATCTCTACTTCACATGCTTTATCTGTTCCCCTATTTAATGGATTGAATTTCTCTGATTAGTACAAACAAGTTCAATTCACTTAGGTATCTTAGATCTTGATTTAGCACTTCAAGATAAGGAACCCACTACAATTACTAATGATAGTAGTGAGGAGGAGAAATCTTTTTCATAAAATATGAGAAAGGTTGAACAGATTAAGCTTATTGTTCATGCAGATAACAGTCGCAAACGACACTAAAAGTACTCTTCCTAAGACTAAAAGTGTTAAGAAATTTATGAAACTTGTGGAAGAGAACTCTCAAGCTGCTGATAAGTCTCTTGCTAGTACATTAATGGCTAAATTAACCAACATGAAATTTGACGGTTCTTGTACTATGCATGAGCATGTCCTTAAAATGACAAATATAGCAGCAAAATTAAAGTCCTTGGGAATGTCTGTGGATGAGTTCTTTCTAATACAGTTCATTCTCAACTTTCTTTCTCCTGAACAATTTGGTCCATTCCAAACGAGCTATAACATAATTAACGATAAATGAAATATTAATGAATAGCCTAGTATGCTTGTTCAAGAGGAGACGAGATTGAAGAATCAAAAACCTCATTCCGTTCATCTTGTGAATCAAGAGGCTGAAAAGAGAACTAACAAGAAGCCTAGAAAGAACAAGAAGAAAGGGTTCTAGAAGGAGTTACATAACTTAAATGAGTCAACTCAAATCCACAAGAAGGAACACAATATTAAGTGTTATTTTTGAACAAATTTGTGCACTTAAGGAAAGACTGTCAGAAACGTAAAGCCTGGTTCGAAAACAAAGGTAAGCCTTGTGCATTAGTTTGTTTCGAATCAAATTTAACTGAAGTTCCTTATAATACTTAGTGGATTGACTCGGGTTCAACTACTCACATTTTTAATGCGATGCAGGGATTCCTTACGATCCAACCCATAAAAGCAAATGAAAGTTTTATTTACATGGGGAATCGAAATAAAGCTTCAATGGAAGGAATTGGCACCTATCCCTTAATATTAGATACTAGATATTATCTTGATTTATACCAAACTCTTTATGTACCTACTTTTTCTCGCAATTTAGTTTCTTTATCAAAACTTGATGTAGCAGGATTTTATTGTAATTTTGAATTTGGATCTTTTGGTTTATATAAAAATAATAGTTTTATTGGTCCTAGAATCCTTTATGATGGTTTATATAAGTTAAAGCTTGATAATCTTTTTGTTGAAACTTTCTTAACTATGCATCGAAGTATTGGAACTAAATGGAGTTTAGTTAGTGAAAGTTTTGTTTACGTGTGGCATAAACTCTTGGGTTATATATCCAAGGAAAGAATAGAGAGATTAGTAAAAAAAATAGAATTCTTTCAAATTTAGATTTTATTGCTTTCGATATGTGTATTGATTGCATTAAAGGAAAGCAAACCAAACATACTAAGAAAGAGGCTACAAGAAGTACACAGCTTTATGAACTCATGCATACTGACATATGTAGACCTTTTGATACTCCATCCTTTGGTGGAGAAAAGTATTTTATCACTTTTATTGATGATTTTTCACGTTATAGTTATCTTTATCTATTGCATGAAAAATCTCAATCTGTTGAAGCCCTTGAGGTATTTATTAATGAGGTTGGGAGGCAATTAGATAAAAAGGTGAAAATTGTAAGGTCACATAAAAGTACTATGGAAAGTATGACTAGTCAAGCCAATGTCTAGGTCCGTTTGCTAAATTCCTAGAAAAGCGAAGCATATGTGCGCAATACACTATGCCAGGTACACCGCAACAAAATGGTATAGCAAAAAGGTGTAATTGTACATTAATGGATATGATTAGGCGCATGTTAAGTTATACATCTTTACCCTTATCTTTGTGAATGTATGTATTAAAGACCGCCATGTATATACTAAACAGGGTTCCTAGTAAGGAATCCCCAAAACTCCTTTTAAGATGTAAACGGGAAGGAAACCTAGTTTAAGGCACTTGTATGTTTGGGGTTGCCCAGCAGAAGTGAAAATTTACAATCCACATAAAAAGAAATTGGATTTTAAGACGATTAGTGGTTATTTCATTAGTTATTTGAAAAATCCAAAAGGTATAAATTTTATTGTCCTACCCATAGTAGAAGAATAGTAGAATCTGGAAATGCTAGGTTCATCGAGAATGGTGAAATTAGTGGGAGTGGAGAACCACATAATGTGGTCATTGAAGAAGTTACGGTAGAAGTACCTCTACCTGTAACTTCCAAGATTGTTTTTAACATTGTTGTACAGCTAACAATGTTCAAGAACAACAAGTGAATTACCAATCACTGCACGATGAAGTTGTACTTCGAGGAATCTATAGTAGTTGAACTACAAGAAGCAGTATTAAAAAGATCTCAAAGAGAAAGGCGATCTGTTGTTCCTGATGATTATGTAGTTTATCTACAAGAGTCAAAAATTGACTTAGAAATCGATAATGATTCAATTTCATATCTAGTTTCATTTTCACAAGCCATGGAAAGTATTGATTTTGACAAGTGGCTCAATGCTATGAAAGATGAGTTAAAATCAATGGATCAAAATCAAGTTTGGGACTTTGTTGAGTTGCCTAAAGGTTGCAAGAAAGTCCAGTGTAAATGGGTCTTTAAGACCAAGCGTGACTCTAAAGGCAATATTGAACGGTACAAGGCTAGACTTGTTGCAAAATGTTTTACTCAAAAAGAAGGCATTGACTACGGTGAGACTTTTTCACCGATCTCTAAAAAAGATTCAATCAAAATTATTATGACATTAGTGGCTCATTTTGATTTAGAGTTACATTAAATGGATGTGAAAACTGCTTTTCTTAATACAAATTTAGAGGAATAAGTCTATATATACCAACTTGAAGGCTTTTCAAGTAAAAAAAAGAAGTACATAGTGTGTAGATTAAAGAAGTCAATATATGGACTTAAACACTCCTCTCAACAATGGTATTTTAAGTTAACAATATCATTACTTTATTTGGATTTAAGGAGAATACTATTGATCGGTATATATATATATATATATATATATATATGAAGGTTAGTGGGAGCAAGTTTATTTTCTTTGTCTTATATGTTGATAATATTTTGCTTGCTACAAACAATCTTGGTTTATTACATGAAACTAAGAAATTCCACTTTAAGAACTTTAAAATGAAAGACATGGGTGAGACAACTTATGTGATAGAAATTGAAATATTCTGTGATAGATCACAAGAATTGTTGGGGTTGTCTCCGAAAGGCTATATTAACAAAGTTATAGATAAATTTAAGATGGATAGATGTCCAACATGTATAGTTCTAATTCAAAAAGGGGATAAATTTAGTCATATGCAATGTCCAAAAAATGAAATGGAACGAGCGCAAATGAAAAACATTTCTCATGCATCTGTCGTTGGTAGCTTGTTGTATGCTAAAACTTACACTAGACCTGACATTAGTCATGCTGTTAGGATGTTAGATAGATATCAAAGTAATCTAGGAATATATCTTTAAAAAGCTACAAATAAGGTTCTTAGGTATTTGCAAGGAACAAAGGACCATATGCTCACTTAAAGATGTGATCATCTTGAAGTTATCGGTTACTCAGATTCAGTTGCTAAATGTGCTGACACTAGAAAATCTACATTCAGTTATATGTTCCATTTGGCCGGAGGAGCAATTTAATGAAAAAGTGCGAAGCAGTCCATAATTGTTGCATCCACTATGGAGGCCGAGTTCTTGGTATGCTTTGAGGCCACAAGTCATGGTTTATGGTTGCAAAATTTTATTTTGGGACTTGGAGTAGTCAATAGTATAGCCAAGCCCCTGAAAGTTTATTGTGATATTGTCGCAGTAGTCTTTTTTGCTAAGAACGATAGGTATTCTAATGGTACGAAACATATGGATATTAAATACTTAGTCGTTAAGCTCAAAGTTCAGGAACGTAAAGTGTCAATTGAACAAATTAGCAGCAATCTTAAGATTGTAGTTCTTTTAACAAAAGGATTGCCACCCAAAACATTTATTGAATATGTTGAACGTATGAGTATTATTGGATGTCATTAGTGATTATGTATTATGTTTTATTTCACTTTAATAATATGATACTTTAAGTTCCCTTATTACGTTCTCGATATATCATGTTTTCTATTTTGTATACGTGATTATTGGATTAATGTTTGATAGGATAGTCTCACCGAAGGCATTAAAGTGGATTGTTATTATACTTCTCAATTATGAATCATGTTAAATAGATGTCTAATGTTGTAGTACATGCAAGAGACTACATTAAATTAGTGGTGTACAACCGCTATGACTTACTTTAGATTTGCTGTTTAATTATGATATAGAGTACTAGCTAATTTTAAGAAGATTTAGTATAATATTGTTGTGCACATTATTGCCTTATTAAGTTATTAAAGGAATATTATATGGGCTAAGTAGGTGAATGTTAGAATTATTGCTAACATAATTAATTAAAGGCCTATAAAATTTATTAGATTTATTATTCATTTATTTATTTAGTTTAACAATTATTTAAATGCTAAATCTTATTGGCTATGAGGGATTACAACTCTTATTAAAGGATGTGTTTACATCTAAAAAGATGTGTGCCTTGATGAAAAGGCACCTATTGAGGGTTTATAAATGAGAGTCTAGTCCTTTCTTCACCCAATCAATTGTATTCTTCTCTCCATTAGAAAAATACATTAAGAGAAATAACATAGGTTTAGAGAGAAAAACTGGGTTTTTATTTTTTGACAAACTTTCTGTTCAAAGGGTTCTCTACAAATTAAAGATATGTATCAACATACACTTTAAATCTTCTTCTGTGAAAATTATTGAGTTCTAAGATTTCTGAGAATTACAGATATTAAAGTTCTTACATTAGGTTCTCAAAGGGTGCTCCGTATGGACCCTTTGATCATGGAGGCTCTGGCTATCAAAAGTGATCTTATAGTAGTAAGGACATTGCAATTACGAACTGTTATCTGCGAAAGTGACTTGTTACTTGTTGTCAGGAGCCTTCTTAGATTGCTTGCTTCCTGTCCTTGGCATTTACAGAACATCCATAATGACTGAGCTATGATAAAATCTCAGTTTGAAGCAAGGGAGTTTAGTTGGATTGAGAGAAACTTCGATTACATGGTGAATAGTCTTGCTAAGTGGTCTAGGCTCATTGTTGTAGTTTCCTTTGTTTGTTCTGTTTCCTTTAATCTTCTTTCTTGTGGTTTTCCTTTCTAATTGTTTCCTGTGTAGTGTTTTTGAGCTGTCAAGGCTCCTCCAATTGCTTGCACTAGTATAAAGTGTAGATTACACGATGGTCTAAAACCGTTGTGGTATATTTTCACAACGGTTAAAAAACCATCGTGTAATCGTCCGTCGTGGTACCAACAAAACTTTTTACAATGGTTTTTTATAGTCATGGAATCCTTATTTTGGTGGGGTTCTAGAATCTTGGGACGAGGCTACCAGGACAGTTTTCACCAAAAACTGTCATGAAACGCTAAGCCTACATGACGGTTTTCTTAAAAACCGTCATGTAATGCTTTGTTTCACAACTATTTTCATAAAAACCGTTGTGAAAAGGTTGGTCTGAAGCTAAAAAAAATAACCAAAATTTTTTAAAAACCGCTAAGGTTGGTCTGAAAAGGTCCCCTATTCAAAAATTTTAGTCCTCTGTCCAAATTTACCTTTCACGATGGTTTTTATAAAAACCGTCGTGAAAGGTCCCATATTTGAAATTTTTAGTCCCTTGTATTTAAGTACACGCCAAGATGTGGAACCTTTCATGACGGTTTTTATAAAAACCATGGTAAAAAGTCTCAATACTTGAAATTTTTAGTATGCGAAACCTTTTACGATGATTTTTATACTCGAAATTTTTAGTATGTGGAACCGTTTACGACGGTTTTTATAAAAACCGTCGTGAAATATCCCATATTCAAAATTTTTAGTCCCCCGTCTAAATTTAAGTATGCGCCAAGATGCGGAACCTTTAACGACAATTTTTATAAAAACCGTCGTAAAAGGTCTGTATATTTGAAATTTTTAGTTTCCTGTTCATATTTAAGCACACGTCAAGATATGGAACCTTTCACAATGGTTTTTATAAAAGCCGTTGTGAAATGTTCCTTATTCAAAATTTTTAATCTCTGGCCCGAATTAACCTACCATGACGGTTTCCACTAAAAACCGTCGCGAAAGGTTCCGCACATTAACACGACGGTTTTCATATTGTCAGGCGTACTCTCTGCGTTTTTACCTCTCCTTACCATGATAGGTTTTAAAAAAAAATTGTTAAATAGGGGTTATATAATCTCAAGATGCTAATAGTGAGCAACAATGACGGTTTTTTAAAAAACTATCGTGGTAAGTATAACCTACTGCGATGGTTTTTTAAAAAACCGTCGTGGTAGCTCCCGCACTTACCACGACAGTTTTCGTGTTCGCGGGCGTAACTCGTCGTGTTTTTTTGCCTTATCTCGACAGTTTTTGAAAAACAGTCGTTAAATGAAGATCATATAGTCTCAAATTTATTGTAGTGTTGTAGGCTTTGGCCTTTGTTTGTTAGTATGAAATTAACATTTAGCGAAAAAAAATAATGATCCCAAAATCTTAGGTGGCTCTTTCATCACAAAAGCTCTTTCAGCACAAAATCGTTAAAAACTCAAAGAAATCAATCACTTGATCCATTCATACCATGCCATTTAAAGATATTCTAGAGAAAGCAAGTAGAGGAGTAGAAAAAGAACAAAAAAAAAATGAGAATTAGATATATATATATATATATTATGGGCTAGGGACACTTTCAGAGCTAAGGACCGTCTACACCATAATAGATGTGTATTTAGCTTTATTTGAGTGTTGCTTTTTGCCTGTTGAGTTTATTTTAGTAATTTTTTATTGCTTTGTTATATGAGCCATTGTTTAGTAACCTGTTTGTATCGGTTGAAGTTTCTTTTTTACTGGTTTTTATTTCGTTAATATGTCAAATGTATGTAGCTAGTTTTGTAATTTTCATATTAAATTATAATATTTACTATTGGAATTTTCAAATTACACTACCCTTATTTGACGACTTTTTTTTAAAAACCGTTGTGTGAGGTAAAGAAAAATGTGGTGGTCTTCGAAAAATACAAAAATCATTGTGGAAACTGGTGTTTTAACAAAGGGTTTTAAACAAAGATTACGTGACAGTTTTTTGTAAAAAAACCGTTGTGTAAGCTATCAACTACACCAACTTTACACGACGGTTAAAAAACCATTGTGCAAGATTCATATAAATCACCTCAAGTTTTCATGAAAATCAACATTCTATGACGACAAAAATTGTCATAAAAGCTATCTTTTGTATCACAACGGTTTTTTAACCATTGTGTAATTTTTTACAGCAGATTTAAACCATCATGAAACAAACAATTTTTAGTAGTAGTTGGTGTTGTTGGAAAAGTGATTTGTGTTATACAACATCACAACATTTGGAGGAAGAAGAATAAAAGAGTGTTTGGAACTAAGTTAAAACTTAAAGTTTGAACTTTTGTTTTTTCTATAGACTCCGTTAATTTATTAGACTCAAAATATATATATATATATATATATATAAAATAGCACGAATACGTGTTTGGTATAAGAAAAATTCAAATCAATAAAATCAAATCATCATGATTCTAAATCCATTCTTTAGAGTTCTCCCTCCCCTCTAAATTCTCTCAATTTAAACCAATAATTTACTGTAAAATTTACTTTTTCTCTCTTCTATACTGATTGAGATGTTTTTATTTTATTGTTTTCTTAATGAAGAAAGGAATAAATCAAGATTTATATTAAATATTTTTTAATATCATAAACATTAAAATTTTTTAGATTTATTAATAAATCAAAAATTTTTTCTACTATCTAGTTAAACATAAATTTCAATTTTATTCTCTATTCAAACTAAGACTTCACACATTCAAACATCAATTTGGTTAGTAATTTAAATCACACAACTTAAATCAAAACAATCTAAAAATTAACACAATTCGAATCCATTTACCAAATGGACCCTAATTTTTGCTTTGTTTGAGAAATCTATTGGAATTAAAAAGTTTTAATTGCTACAGTGCAAAGCTCTTACAAACTACAATAAAAACCAAAAATTTGCTATAGTGTAAAGTTCTCACATACTATAATTTTTAAGTTCCAACTACAAGTTCTACAGTTGTTTCCAAACATTCTCGTTGTAGTATGTGAGAATTTTATTATAACCTGCTTTTGCTTTACATTGTGGCAGTTGAAACTTTAGTATTGAAACTTTGTTTCCAAACAGTTCGATTAATTTGTCTCCAAAATGAAAACGGCATGGGTGTTTTATTGTCCTAATTTAAAGGCTTCCTATTCCAGAAGATGTGAAGCATATTAGAATATGCAAACATGATATTTTTAACTATTCTGTTTGAAATCGTGATTGGCTTTATGTATGAGGTTGGAATGGTACAATCAGGGAGGTATTTGCAGCATGTTGAAAATTTCTTTTCTAATGTATACAAATAAACTATCATTCATTCATCACAAGCACAAACCTTACTTAAAACTGGCAACAAAATTATGTATTTTGAACTAATAATCCAACATTCACAAAACCCACAAACATCCATAATATTTTATTCTTTCGTTTATATTCTACAAGACTACAATTTTACCCCAAAAAAAAAAGAAAAGAAAAGAAAAAAGAATGAGATGTTGCAATAGGAAAACCGAAAGAATGAGAAAAGTACCAGAGAAGCTAATTTGACAAGGAGACCATTGAAAAATGCAACAATAGAACAATTCTAAATCCCACTAAGTTTTGTTTAAGAAAATAAAATAAAAGGAACAAAAAATTCTATTAAGAAAGAACTAAAAGAACTATAAAACAAAGCGGTGTTTCCTAACGTACTTTATGACAATCCCGAATCCCATCGCTTGATCATT